>JAESIW010000109.1:569101-638968 GCA_016802295.1 Brachionus rotundiformis
GATTAAAATGGTATTGTAAAGCTTTAAGGATATGAAGAAGGGTATAATGGTCTCTGAAATAATATCAAATCTCATGATTTTGACACTTTATTATTAACAAATTAAACAAAAATTCAAAAAATTAAAACCTTAGATTTTTTCAGAATTTCGCCAAGTTTAATTAAATTAAAGAGGGGTATGATAAGTAATCCTTGGGACTACAATCGATTTAGATGAAAAAAGTGTTTTTTTTTGCTTTTTTTAAGTAAAAATTAGCTGATTCGAAAAAAAAATTGTTTACATTCATTGTTTGTTTTAGATCCCTGGGTAGAAATTTTATTTTGTTTAATGAAATTTAGAGTTTCAAAGGACGAAGTCTACAAAAAATTTGAAAGGACAAAAATTCAAACAACAGAAGGCCTAATGATTAAACTAATGTTGTCTCTCGGAAAAAGGTTAAGAATAGCGAACCTACTTTTTGCACTGAATATAGAACCTTTAGTCTCTAAAATAAAAAAACTAAGATTTGCTTAGAGAGTTCTCTGTTACGATTTTACGTTGAAAATATAATGAAATAAGAAAAACAGAAGTTAATGAAATTTTTCGGATCGGACGCGCCAATAACTAAAGAAATACTTTAAGATAAGATAAAATAAATAAGTGAAGAAGATAAAAATATGTTTATAAAAATATTTATTTTACAATCTAGCAAAATTGATAAAACAAGAATAACTGGCTAAAAAACAACTTACTGTTTTACAAAAAAAACAATAAAGTCTTAGATTAGCTTTTAAAAATATGAAGAATGCTTAAAACTTTATTTTAGCAAGTTACATGAGTATAGCACTTTTATGTGTTTTTTTCTATGGATATTTTCACTTTAGTGTATTCCTAATTCTAAAAGCTCAGAATGGTACAAAAAGGAATCTTCTGAGATATCCCAACAATCATAAAAGAAAAAAAGTCAACCTTTTAAATTTATAAAAAATGAAAATTATTTTTTCTATTTCAAAAAAAATCTAAATTTTTTAAGTATCAATTATATAACAAGTAATAAGTAATTAAATCAAATGATATGCTAAATTTAAAATTTTATTTTATTTTTATCTAAATAATCAAATTTGACTAACCAAAAAACAAAAAAAAAACTATCTCAAAAATATTTTATCAAAATTTTATTATTAGATATAATAACCAGACTAAAAAAAATTCTAACATTTAATAATCATCCAAACCAGGCATTGGATATTGTACGGCAAAATTTTCAACTTGTTCTCTGAGAGCTTTGAGCTTTAGTTGAAATTCGGGTCTAACCATTTTTTCTTTAAAGTCCTTCAAAGTCTGACCACCAGGTGCCTGGTTTATTTCCACTGCAAGCTTGAATCCCTGATCTATAAAATCAGCTACTTTTAAAAATTCATCCTTTTTGAAGTTTCTTGATGTCAATGCAGGTGCTCCAATACGAATACCACTGGGCGACAAGGCGCTTTTGTCTCCTGGACAAGTGTTTTTGTTTGTTGCTATGGATATCTCTTCCAATACTTTTTCACCTTTGCTACCATTAAGTCCAACAGATCTTAGATCTACAGAAAACAAATGGTTCTCGGTTCCACCGGTTACAATTTTGTAGCCTCGTCGAATAAGCTCATTGCACAGGGTCTGACTGTTTTCTATCACTTGACGTCCATATTGTCTAAATTCTTCGGTGGCACAGTCCTTCAAGGCAACAGCAATTGCTTGGCAAAAAAAATTTTATTCCAATTTTCAAAAATTTTCCAAACCTTACCTCCAATAGCATTGTTGTGTGGACCTCCTTGGAGACCGGGGAAAACAGCCTCATTTATTTTCTTCTCAAAGTCATAGAAAATTTCCTTTCCATTTTTGTCCACTTCCTTCAAGCCTTTTCTGAAAAAGATGAGCGCTGCTCTGGGACCGCGCAGTGACTTATGTGTGGTAGTGGTGACAATGTCTGAATATTCGAACGGATCTGGAACGCATTTGGCGGCCACTAGACCAGAAATATGCGCCATGTCACTCAACATCAAAGCACCAGTGTCATCACATATTTGCCTAAATCTCTTATAGTCCAAGTGTCTTGAGTAGCAGCTGGTTCCGGAAATTATCATATTTGGTCTAAATAGCTTGGCATTTTCATGCAATTTGTCGTAGTCAATTAAACCTGTCTCTTGGTCAAGACCATATGGCATGCTCTCAAAGTAGATGGAAGTGGCAGAGATTTTTTTGGTTGGAGTGTAAAATCCGTGACTAAGATGACCACCCTCTGGCAAATTAAGTCCCATTATGCGGCCGTGTGGACCAATAAGAGCGGTATAAACCGCGAAATTGGCTGGACACCCGGACAAAGCCTGCACATTCACCCCCCATTTGTTCGGGTCAAGACCGAACACTTCCAAAGCTCTCTTTTGAGCCAACAGCTCTATCTTGTCAATTATTTCATTGCCACCATAGTATCTTTTGGAAAAATAGGCTAATCAAGAAGATTTTTATTTAAAGTCCGAGTCTACCTTAATCCAGGATAACCCTCGGAATATTTGTTGCTCAAGCAGGAACCAAGCGTGTCCAAGACCGCTCGGCTGGTAAAGTTCTCCGAGGCGATCAGTTCCAAGCCTCTTTTTTGACGCTGTTTTTCTCTGCGAATCAGCTCAGCCATCTCTGGGTCGAAATCGACCAATGGTTGGTTCAATTTATTTGCCATCATTAAAGTTGTGGACACAAAATTTCTAGGTCTATTAAAATAAAATTTTATTTTATTTTTTTGTTGTTTAATTATAATGAAATAAATTGAGCTAATAAGCCTTTTATTCAAGTCAAACACGCCTCGGAGAGAAACAAACTAGCTGTGTGTTAGTGTGTACGTGAGTTGTTAATTGGGACTTGCTTAGTTGGTTAATTTTTTGCAAAAATGTACATGTTTGCAAAAGTTAAATTGTTATTTTAGATAAAAAAAAAGCAAATTTATGTGAAGATGGAAAATTGGTGGAAAAAAGCATTGGAGCCAAGAGTCTTACCCAATAGTGTTTTTGGCAAGCGCCGACTGCTTGATCAAGTTGGCGGCGAATTTCGTTAATAATCGGGATCCAAGCATATTCAGTATCTATTAGAAAAAAATACTTATAATTTTTATAAATGCACACTTTTGGATATTTATTCTAGGTTAAATAAAAATAAAAAAAAAATGTTAATTTAAACTTCAAATAAATTGAAATAAATTTTAAATTTTATCTTATAATAATAATTTTTTGTTTTATTTTGCATTCGACAACAAATTTTATCAAGATTTTGATGTAATATCAAAAGTTAGAACTTCTTCGTCTTAAATTTGAAGCGTTGTTTGAAGTAAGCATTTTATTCTGTCCACGAAAGCCATTACTTAAATTGTGTAATCATTTGGAGCATTTAACATATGCAGAAAATGCACCATATTTGCTTTGTCGGCAATCCAGTTTAAAATTTAAAAGATTTATGTGCTTCATGGATCTTTAGTTAAGATTGGTGCAAATTATGGTGGAAAAAAAGTGGCAATAATTAAACAACTTTTTGAAATTATTATAAAAAATAAAATTATTATTTATTTTTTTTCGTCTTTCTTAAAATTAAATATGTTTATTGTATTGTTTATCATATCAAGAATAAGATGTGATAAAGTAGCGATTGAATTTAAGTCATTAAAATTAAAATTGATAGGGTTTGGTTTTTGATTAAAATTTTTGTATAAAAATTAGGTTTTATTATTTAATATAATTTTATTAATTTTATGTAAATTTAACTAGTCAAATAATTCTTTTAAATTACTCTGGTATTTGAATATTAATGAAAATAAAATACAATTAGATTTATTATGAATTAATATTTAGTTAGTTTAATAATAAAGAACTTTGTTTTACAATTCTCACTTTTTCTTTATATCTTTAAAAACAAATTAAAAAAAGATAATTTTAATTCGTATAGTATAAGTATTAGTTATAAATACCAATGTTAATTAGTTTAATTGGTCCTAAGTTTCAATATGATCAACTATCTAAAGTCCTAAGTTGAAAGAAATCCAACTTCTTGCATCCATTAGAGCTCTTCTAACTTTGTTCAATGTACTTTAAATCGTTTTAATGCGATTATGTCAAATTTTGATAATGACTGATCTAGACACTTTTAATAAAATAAATATAATTAAATTTTTTAATTAAATTTAAGGTGCTCATAACTCTGTCGATCTGCTGGTGTCAAACTCTGATGAACAAGAGGAATATATTTTCCCTTATCATACATTCACCAGCAAAGTTGCATTTTACCATACCTTAACCACCACCAATTGATGATTCATTTGCTTGTCTCACACTTAAAGCTTTGTCTAGGTTTAAATTTGGCTCAATTGAAAAATCCTTTACCAAGTCAAAGCTGTTTCTTGCAAACAGAGTATTAAGCACTCCAGCTTCACAAGCTAATTCAAATAATGACTTATCATAGTCAATATCAACTATTCGACACACCAAATTCGGAGCTTCAGTGAGACCTTTATCAACTTCTGGTATAGGCAAAACGACAGTGTCTCCAATAAAAGCTTCTGGGATATATTTCTTATTTCTTGTCATCATTTTTTGTGCTTGTTTTTGTTGATTTTCACGGACATTGTTTCTTATTCCCATCATCGAATCATCTTTATTTATAATTTCTTCACTTGGAAGATCATTTGATGGCTCTGGATTGACCATTTGGTTTTCGAGTTGAAATTCATTTGGGTCAAATATGTCATCATGGCCTTCGTCTTCATCTTCCAGTATTTCGGAGGAGTCGTACTCGTAACCAATTAAATCAAACAACTGCTTAGCTGAATCTAATTTATCCCATTCTTCGGCTGGTATACTTGCTGAACTTAAGCCGAGTGGTGTTCCAACGCCAAAAACAGCTTTATTGGGGCTACATTTTATCCCTGAATGAAATGAATAATTTTTTACTAGTTGGACAAATTTAATTCCAGTCGACCATTTGGTCGATTTGATCCATTTGATTTTAATTTATTCTCATTCAAATAGCCAGCATTTTCGTTGATCTCCGCGTTGGCTCTTTCTACACCACCTTGGGATTGAAGATGTCTAGTTCGGCCATGTACAAATTTAATGTCTGGCCACATTGATTTTAACGCTTTAACTATTTGGTTTCGAAATTCACGACCATTGTCAGATTTCAAAATCAATGGAATACCAATCAATGTGAAAATGTCGATGAGTGCTTTAACAACTTTAATTGCCGATTTAGCTTTGAGTGCTAGTAATAAATTTAGTTAGATGATGTTCGGAAGCGTTTGCATATCGTACATTTAAATAGATTAAAATATGCTGAATTCGAATATGTAATTTGTTTTTGAAAAAGAAAAAAATTTGACCATTTAATGTGCATTTGAAATTTTGTGTTTAAAAGTTCGTTCCAGAACTCGTCCCAAGATTTAATTTTTTTCTTTCGATTTATATTTCAACAGCTTAAAGAAAAAATGGTTTAAATTTTGTTTAAATCATACATATAAATTTAATTAATGATAGCTCAAATAGACTAAGCATTTTAATTGACCATTCAAAAAAAAGGATTTACAGACAGATGGAAAAATCTAAAAGAGTACATCTTAGCTGATTCTATTTCTTATAGACTTGAAAAATAGCTTGAAGTTCTTATTAAACCAAACACTGTTGATCGAAACTATCTTTTGGAATGACCTGCTTTCCAAATAATCAGAAGATATCTAATAAGTATGAATTTGACCAAAGTTACATAAATGATTGCCTTGGGAATCACTATTCCTTTTATTTTCTTTCATACTTAATTTTCCAGCCTATTTTTGATTTTTAAAAAATAAGATAAATAACAATTAATAAGTTATTGTGTCAAATTTTTGTTTTCAAGTTAACAATTAACGTCAGTTAATTGACCGTCTAGATTTTTTTTTGAATAAAACTTTAAAGTAAATGTAAATTAAAATTAAAAATAAAACATGATTTTTTTCTTATTTATTTTACATATTTACTGATAAATAATTAAATTTACAAATTTACGCGTTATAGAATTTTACTGTTACATTTATATTTGTGAACAAGAAAATTTAGTTTTGGAAATGTATCTTTGGTTCCATCACTCTTTTTCAAATGCTGTGCAACTAAATTTATGCATAATCTTTATAAATTTTATGTGTAAGCTTTATTTTTTAAATTGTTTTTTATTCAAATTCCAATTAAAAAAATACAAATTAAAATCAAAACAAAGATTTTTATTTCATTATCAATATATAAAAAAAAGTGAAATTTATAAAAGATAGTTTAAAATGCTTGCTCTGTGAAGTATTTTTAAGCCAAGGAAATATTCTTAATTTATTGAGTTTTTTTTTCTAAAATGTACAAATAAAAAGTTTAAAAAATAAAAAAAACTACAAGATAATTTAATAAAAAATCTGCGATGAATTTCTGTGATTAGAAAAAGTCACAGCTTCATCGATTGTCACAAACAAATGTGCTTCGTACTTATGCCAAATATTCATATTGACCAACAGCTGAATAAAGCTTTCCTGAGGCTCACAAATCATCACCAATATGTCAAAGCACTTGTAGTCATCAATTATTTGTCTGATCACTTGTATACCATTGGTATCCACATAATTTACACTTGAAAAGTCAAGTATGATATCTTGGAAGCGTTTTTCTTGACTTAGATCTTTTGCCAAACTGTTAATGCTATTTAAGGAATTTTTTTTTTCCAACACCTTCTTTTTTTGAGGCCTAAAGCCATAAATTTTGTACAAATGGTCCTGAAATGTATGGCAATTGGCAAAATAGATGGAATGTTTAATTTTATATATGCAAATATTTTCATTAAAACTCTGATTTCTAAAGCTTGTTTCTTCTTCACCATTATCCTCTGGATAAACTAGTTCATTTTCTACATAATTTGAAGTATTTTTATATTTAACCATTGATTTAATTGGCAAAAACATGTCGCGTATTACCACCACTAAAATTGAGGTTCCGATTCCTAAAACCAGCCCAATGTCAACATCTAGTATGACTGTGGCAAAAAAAGTCACCAGCCAAGTGATCTTAAAAAATTAAAGCTTAATTTTTAGCTTTGTAAATAATGTGACAATATTTACCGCTTCGTACCGATTGATTTTCCAAAGTTTAAAGAAATCTTTTACTTGGAAAATCATATTTTTTAGTGTCACCACAATAATACTAGCCAGACATAAAGTTGGTAAAGTTTGGAACAATGGCGCTAGCCAAATGATTACAACCAAAATTACCAATGAACTAAACACTGATGCGATCTTAAATTAGGCAGGTCAGGACTGAGGATAAATTGGCAATTAAAGAATTACCTGGGAATGGCCACCCATGCTCTCAAGAAGACTTGATCGCGAAAGTGAAGCTGCTGTTGGAAAACATGAAAAAGCTGATCCGACCAAATTGGTCAACCCAAGTGCATAAAGTTCCTGGAAAAATATTAATTTTAGAAAAAAATTATCTTTTATTAATTTAATAAAAAAAAAGATTTGATCACTGATATCTGTACCTCTATTTTAGGTAAAGAAAAAAATGTTTTAATAATAATTTTAATTTTTTAACATATGATGGTAAGAAATAGATATGAAATATTTATTAAAAGTTGAACTTATTTAGATTATCTATTTTATGTATTATGATTAATTAAAATAACTATTTATTTTGATTATTTGAGCGTAATTTTTTTAATAATAAAGCTAACCTGATGTGGGTCTATTTTGTAGCTGTTTCGCCTTGAAAATAAGGCCGCCAGAGACATGCTCACAGATATGGCTATGGTAGATATCAAAAAAGCATCTTTAATAATCAGATGGATAAGAGATAGGTTCGGACTGATGCTCGGCGTTGGAAAGCCAGTTGGAATGTTTTGTAAAATGGTCACATTAAAATTTTGGTTAAGACCAAATCCATATGAAGCACATGTCATTGCCACAAGCTTAAAACAAGCATTAAAAATTAAAAAAAAAATCTTATGAGCCATTACCAGCAAAAGCTCAGATGGAAATTCTACCATAAGATGTTTTTTTATGACTGGATTTAAAGCTTCTTTGAATATGGCCAGAAAAACAATACAACAAATTGAGCAAGTGACTGTTATCAAATTGGACGATGGCAAACGTGTTGCCAGCTGATAAATCGACTTGGGTATCTTAAAATTTCCCTCATAGCGAGTCAAATTCTTTAATCCAAACAAGTCTTTTGTTTGACTGACAACAACATGGACCGCACTACCACAAGTGTATCCACTGATAAATGTATCACTGAAAAACGATGTCAAACCACCAAGACCAAATAGGCCGAACAAAATTTGAAACATGCCAACCAGAAGACTAAGATCTGTAGCAACATCAAGCTTTAATTTTTCTTCCATTTTTTTCCAATGATCAATATCAGTGTCATTTGCCGGCAGTATGGTCGCGCCGTACTCTTGCACTATTCTATTTACAGTCTCTCCAGTCAAAAGGCTCACAATGGCCACAGCTGATATGACAATGTGGCGTGAGGTTCCGAATATTGCGTAGACAAGCACCGGAAAAAATGACACATACAGTCCATTAATTGGGTTCAGACTTGCCAAAAGTGCGTACGCCAGACCTTGTGGAATGTTCATGATGCCTATGGTCAAGCCGCACATTATGTCAGTGAAAAGGAAATTTTTGATCTGGTACCTTGATAGCCATTTAAATATGGGAAAATGGGTGAAAATTTGTCTCTTGTAATAGTCTTTTTTTGTGATGTTTTTACAGAAAAGTTTTGATTCAGAAGAAATTTTTTTCCTAGCCTTGTTTATGATGGATGGTTTGGCTTTAAATTTTTCAAGATTGTAGTTTTTAGAAGAAGTTTGTGGATTAGTTGAATAGATTATTTCGACAGGTGTCTCGACTATGAGAGCGGTCTGGCTGGCCTTGGAGCCTAGGAGATCGCTTCCACTTTGGCTTTCTCGTCGCATTGATCTTCAATCTAAAAAAGTTTTCTTTGGAAAAAAATTTAAGCTAGAATGGTTCGTTTGAAATTTAAATTTATTTTAATAAATTAGCTAAAATTATGTGATCTGACAGAAACTATTTTTTCAATTAAACAGTTGGGAATAAAAATAAGAAAAACGATAAATTTAATATTATGCAAAAATTCAAATCATATGAAATAAAATTTTTTTTTTTATTTTATTTTTTCGTAAACTTAAATTTCTATTTAAAAAGAATAATAAAATAAAATATATTGTATACATTTCTTACAGCTAGTTTTCAATCAAAGAAATTTCTTTTCTATATTTTTAAATTAATTTTATAAAAAAAATGAGGATGAAAATTATATATCAATTGTAAAATGTAAATAAAGTACTAATGATTTATATATTTGAAAAAAAAAGGTTTTGTACTTTTATGAATATTGAAGATTCGTGATAATCATGGCAAATTTTTATACCTTTTGGATACCAAACCTTGATAAAAAAACTATCAATTATTGATGGCAAATAAAAATAAGACTAAAATTAAATTTGATAATTTAGCTGATCACATTAATTATGATTTTATATCGACAACCTTGTAGCTATTATCAGTTATTATTTTGAATAGAATTATAAAAATTTATCAAGTGCATATTTTGATGGTTTTCGATAAAAAAATTGGAAAAATAAAATTTCATAATTTTGAAAATTGGTTTGAATTAAATTTATTAATTAAAAATACGATTTAAATTCAGAATTTTTGATTCCAAATACTTATGGATGGTCAAGCAGGTTAAAATAATATGCACTGTATTAATTAATATATCCCAAAAATGAGAAGTTTTTTTCTTTAAGTTTGGCTAATTTCAAGACATTAAAAATAAATTCTCGAAAAAATATAATTTTTTCTATTAAAAACAAGTAATTGACCTTTTCTTGGTCAAATGATTTTGATTTGAACTTAACTATCGGGTCTATTTCGGTATCCTTGGTAATTTTAGTTGCAGTCAAAACATTGGCTTCTCTACCAATTATGTTTATAAAATATAAAAAAATGTCAAAGAAAATAAAATTTTTATCAATTCTTTTATTTAAATTTAACAAAATAAAAATTACAAATTTTTAAACTTATCTGTAAATTATACAGAAATTTAATAATTAAAAAAGCAAGACTCTGTTAAAAAAGATATTAAAGATGATAATTTATGCCCTGTCTGATGGTTATGAAAGTTTATATTTTGAAGAACTTTCCTTCTTTAGACATGTAAAGGTAATTTTAAACAAGATAAATTAGACAATAATATTAATAATTCGACAGAGATAATTTAAAATATTTACTTAATAATCTTTTCAAGAAAAAAATATTTATTGATATTCAATTAAGTGAGATAAATTGGTTAGATCATGATAAACACCTTGATGATGCCACCAAACTTTCTTTTATTCACCTTATCCTTACAGAAAATATACGGTATATTTTCTGTATTGGATAAGTGAAGTTTTAAACATATGGATGGGTTCCAATTTAAGATCGGAGTGCATTATCCCAATATTGGATATTTTTGGAAGTTTTTTGTAAAACAAATACAACAAAATTTTATAATAAAAATTTCAAATGAATAAAAAAGATAATGGTGTATCAATTACATCATGGTGTTACCCAAAGGCAAGACATAAAGCTAATTTTCAGCGTAGATCCACTATGTTAAGTTCATAAGAAGAATTCTGCCACTGAATTTATACATTTTAATTATAAATTTATTTTCTAATAATCTACTAATAAAACTAATGTGAAGTAATGCATATTGGAAGAAGAAAATCCAAAAACAGGCTCTAGTATACCAAAAGAGAATTATGTTTACAAGTTGACAGAAACTTTGGAAAAGATGGATCAAGGAGTCAAAATAAGAAGCGACATTAAATGGTCAATCAAGACGCTGCCTTCTAGGGCAAACAGAGTACTTGGACAAGTTTTAAATCGATTCAGTAATCATGGTACCAGCATAAACAAAAAAGAATGGTGTGATATAGCGACATCTTTGTCGATATCACTGGTTTAATTAACTAACTTAACCATGACCGTTTAAGTTAGAAAGGAGCATAAATAGCTGCTCCAATACGTCTAACGAGGAGATCGGATAGACGGGCCCAAGGGTACTAATGTAAACATTACAAATGGCAACTCGCAGAATTAGTGGTTTTAGTGGTCTGAACCTAATGGAAAGGCTTTACCTAACAACAGTGTCAAAAAAGAAGAGAAAAAGTGATCTAATGCAGATAAACAAGTTGTCAAATGAAGCTTTGGAAAGAAAAATTATGTACAATATAACAGGTAATCGATACAGATTAAGTTCAAAAAAAAGAGGTGGAAAATGGAACAAACTAACAAACCGAATTACAGAATTAATGAGACACATTGGAAAAACTTTTGAAAGGCTTAACTATTGCTTATAGCCTGGTAAATCCGGACTGGGCGCGTAAGCCTAGCAATCCATATTATTATTACTTTATATTTAAACTATTTTCATTTGAATTTAATCAAAAACCAAAGCCAATTTTAAAATTTTATTCATTAACAGTTTACCTGTCATTACTCTATTCAATTAAAAACTAATTAAAATATCTAAAGTGACATTCTAAGCTCGTCATATGCCTCTTGCCATAATTGACCAGACTTCTTTAAAGAAGTTAATATGTCATAAAATGCTTCTCCCAATTGTTTATTTACATATTTGATGTCGTGTTTTTTGCACAGCGATTGAACATAAGGCTGAATCTTGTGTAAGTTATGTCTTGGCATTGTTGGAAATAAGCTTTGAAAAAAAATGGTTTATTTTTTTTAAATAAAATATTTAAATCAAAAATACTGATGTTCTATTTGAAAATTCAAATGACCAGTGAACCAGTCATTAAAAAAAGATTGCTCAATGTTACATGTGGCTCTTAATTGTAAATGTAGCCAACTCTCGTACTCTACATCATCGTGTACATCCATTACAATATGATTACATTGAGAGACCCAAGTAAACCATGCACTTTCTAGCAATCTAGATGCAAAAAAGTATCCTATTGCTTTCCACACAGAACCAAAGGCGTAGTAACCACAGCCAAAATACAGCATGTACATGGGTGCCATGGATACTAGATCAATATATTTTTTTTTCCTAAAAATATGCCTAAATGTAGTTATTTGAAAGAAAGCAGGAAAAAGCAAAAAAGCTCCAATTGGAAACAAAAATTGCTGAATGGTGTATGGATATGGGTTTTTGGCGTTTTTTTTAATATTAGCTTCAGCTCTCTTAATAAGAACTAAGAATAAAATAATTTTAAAAATTAATTATCAATTAATACTCTTTTTGGATTCATTTCTCCGACCACGAACATAGGCTCAAGGCGGCAATCGGGGTCTTTGTCTATTACGTTCGGCTTAGCATGGTGCAAATTGTGCATAAAAGCCCACCAGTCCGCACTAGCTCCTTTAATAGTTCCCATAAAAAACATGTGTATGTATCTGTTGTGTTTGGGGTTCCATAGAAGAGATGAATGACCATGGTCGTGTTGGGTCCAAGAAGCTTGTCCCTAATTAAATTTGAAAATTTTAAATTTAAAAAAATGAAAACATTTTTGAATTTATTTTATTAACTTGTGCCAATACACTGCATGCCAGTGCACACAAGGTTGGTATCCAGCCACCACCATATTTAATTTGAATATAAAAGCCCAATAAATAGAAAAAAACTATCTGAAAACTATGCAAAAAATAAAATGTATAGCTTGGAGTGAAAAATCCCTTTAATAAAATATTAATTAGATATTATTGCTTTCCGAAATTTATTTTTCACTACTTTTTCCAAAGCAATTTGCTGAATTTTTTGAAAATCCTCTCTGATCTCGAGCTCTTTCTGGACCATTTCTTTCTCTCGCTCACTTCGGCCTCTAAGAACATCGCTCGGGTCGATTAGACCAATCTGATATGTTTTGGCATACTTGGCCACTCTGTCAAAATCTTTGTGGAACGCATTGAAAACTTCCTTTAAATTAGAATAATTAGCAAAATTTATTCTTTAATTTTTTTTTTAAATTAGAATAAAAAATAAATGTTTTCTCACAGTGGCGTCTTGACCAGCGTAGAATTCAAGTATCTTGGAACCACCTGGGTGCTTTTTGCGAAAACTTGACATATTATAAACTATATTATTGACCACAATCCAGCAGTCATTTCTGGTATTGTGCTTGGCTACTTCTGTCCAAGTGATCAAATTTTTTGTCACCGAATCACTCGGGGTCTGTAGCCGAAACTTTTCAACAGCCGAAATCAAATTTCCATTGCTGCCTTTTCCCATTTTTCTTTTCTACAAAAAAATTAAAATAAAAAAATTTAAAACCTTTTATTATTATTTCATGCTTAGATGGTTCAGAAAAATGGTTCGACTTGTATCGAACCATCTTTGTTGATATATTAACTTAGAGCCTTTTTATTTTCAAATCAATATTTCCAATGCCTAAGAGGCCTACATTTATTGATGTCAACAATGTATAAAAATGTTTAATTGGAAAAAATTAAAATGAGTCCAAAGTTCTAAGTGAATTTGGAGCAAATTTTTGATTATGAAATTCGTACAGCAAGTTTCTTGCGTTTTAAGTGAATTAAAATTATTCTAAAAATTAATTTGAATAAATTTTTATTAGAAGCGACGCCTGTAAAATTAACTTTGAGAATCATTGAATAATTCTAAAGAGCTTTTTAGCTTTATTTGCCTTTATTCGATAACTAGGCAACCCCTAGTCATCATGGTTCCTTCCCATATTTTACCAGACTGATGATTAATTTACTTAATTAGAGAAAAATATTTCAAATAATAAATTTTTATTCTCATTTCTATAGTGATTAGTGGCTGTTTTAAGTAAAATAAATGAGCATAATTGGGCTTAGTGAACTATGAACTATTTTTGATAAATTGACAAAAATATTTTCAAAATTTGAACTAAAATAATTTATTAAAAGAAAAAAAATTATGTTTAAAAACTTAATTGAAAAATTGAAGAAATTATTTCTATGAATGTAAACTATCAAGTGACTCGGAGAATAATTCTTAAGTCTAAAATCTTCAATTAAAAAAGACTAGTTTGTTTATGTTTAATGGTATTGTGTACATGATGATTTTTATTTAATTAATTATTCTACCTAGGAGTAATTAGAATTTTAAAATATTAATCAAACATTGCCAGCTGGGTGAACCAAATAAAGCCATTTTCCTAGCCTAAAATTTCTTGTTATAACTAATTTAGTCAATTATTTAGAATGACTAATTTCTACTGGGTTTTTTAGTTTGACAGCAAGAAGAGGGGAATATATTTTTTTAAAATTAATATAACAAGATAAATAGAGAATAAAAATTAAAGCTAAGCTTTAAAATAAAAACAATTTTTTCCAAATTTAAGAGTTTAAATTGTAAAAAAATTAAATTAATAAATAAATAAACAAATAGCATTTTTAAGATTTATTTAGCGCTATTTTTATTTTTTATTTTATAAGAAAAAAAGGGAACTAAAAGTTTATTCTCCTCAAAATAGTCCAATGCTCATATTTAGGATTTTTTTTCAACCTAAAATTAAGCTTTTAAATCCACTTTTAGAATATAGATGACAAAAAGTAAAATTTCCCAAATCCCAACTTAATCATAAAATTTAATCATATGATTTAGGTCTCAAAAAAAATAAAAAAAAATTAATCATTAAAAAAAGTTAATTAATTTATCAGGTATATTTATAATAGATAGTAAATTGCTTACCAATCCTTCAAAATTTATTGATATCTAATTGATATAAATCAGTTAGAAATGAGCTGTAAATAGAATGCATTTATGGTTAAATATCGAAAATCATTATTTGACAGATTTGGTAAAAAAAATTAAATTTCGTTTTAAATAATTAAATTCTATTTACTTTTTTGGCTAAATTTTTGTTAATAAGTGTTATCAAATTGTATTTAACTCGATTAGAGTTATGTATTTCATTTCTAATATTTTTTGAAACTTTAAAATACCTTTTAAAGACAATTTTATTCTGAAATAATTTTTATTAAATTAAATGATTTTAAAAGCTAAATTAAAAAAATTTTTGTTCGTTTAGAATACAAATTGTAAGAGAATTTTTTCTACTTTTCGCTGCTAGAGATACTATGCAAAATATATCTGGATGTATAGAATTGTTGAAGTGATAAAGATAAAAATATTGTCAAATTTTAAATGTTAGCATAATGAAATTAAAAAACTATTAATTTTCTGTTTCCAGAGGCAAAATTCCTTTTTTTTAAATTTAAACTTAAAATAAAAATAAATATAAATAAATATATTTTTGATTTAAAAGCGTTTATTACAGATTAATTATGATTATTCTTAAAAAACAAATTATTTTTAAATGATTATTATTTTAATTGTTGGGCTCAAAAATAAAAATAGACTTAAAAAAAAGGAATATAAATTGCTGTACCCAACAATAAAATAATTTAAACTGAAAACTATGAGATTATGGAATTTGGTATATTTTAATCTGATTGCAAGACCAACTAAAGGTTTGCACATTTAATGCTTGAAAAAGATTGGACAGGTGCATTTACCTTGTTTCCAATCGATTGACAAATCATCTCCTTTTGAAAGAGTCACAATCAATAACACCGAAATCTCTCTTTCTGAATAGACAAAAAGTGTTCCAGCGCATTTCTTTCACATTTCTAATTTCTTCTTCACTTACCTTTCATATTCATTTGAATCTTCAAACACACTTGAGGTAACTGATTTATTGCTTTTTGCCCAATGATAGCCTTCAGTCCAATTTTTTGGTGAAATTGCTAAGCTCTTGGTAGTAATATAAAAGGAATTTTTTTCCTATTTCCTTTTAAATTTTCATTGATATGCAAAAATTTTGTTCAAATTTCAATTTTTTAAAGACTGTTATTTTTTTATTGTATCTAATTATAGCGAATAAATTTTTTTTATAGTGTATAATTATTTTATCTAAGTATCAATATTTTTTTTTGTTGTATCTATTAAAAAAGAAGGTAGTAGAATTTTTTTGATATATTATTTGGATAAATTAAAAAAAAAGTAAAAAAAATAATCTTTTTTGTTCTTTTGTTTTGAGGTTGATCTTGAATTGATTTCGGCTTGTTTTTTTTTATCCAGTGGGTCTTCCTCTTTTCTTTTTTGGAATCTCAGACTGAGCTGAATTTTCATTATAATTGTTTTCAACTTCAACTTTATTTTGATTTTCCATTTCTGCTTCTTGAGACTCATTTTCTTCCATCACATCAACTTGACTCAAAATTAAATTTACAAGAGCCTCTGGTAATTTCTTTTGATTTCGCACGTAATCTCTTATTTGTAACTCGGTTGGTTGAATCATTAAAGCTTTTATGTTGTTTCTGGTTTACCGGGTTTCCTATTTTCACCCATAGGAACATCTTTTGCGTTTCTATGCCATTCCAATCCTCGATATCGACAAGCAAGAACCAAAATGTGTTTGCAAATATTATTTTTCTTCCAATAAGCTAATTAGATCATTTTTGAAATCAGAAGATTAGATATGCTTGTCAAAAAAAGTATTCTGAAGTTGCTTTGATTTTCGGTTTTGTGTAATTCAGTACAAAATGGCAAAAAGAACAGAAAAAAAGTGTAAAAAAATGAAATAACTTTTTTTCTAAAAGTTTAAAATTAATTCTGTAAATGCAGAATGGTGCAACATTCAAAGTTGCATCAAATATCAATGTCTGCTAATTTTGCAGAGTTCAGCAGAAATTAAATTTCAATATAATCGAGTGAAGTGCATTTTGCAGAGATTTTGCACATCATTAGCAGACTTTTACAGTTGATGCAACTTTGAATGTTGCACCATTCTGCATTTACAGAATTAATTTTAAACTTTTAGAAAAAAAGTTTTAATTAATTTTTTTACACTTTGTTCTGTTCTTTTGTACTGAACTTCACAAAACCTTGATTTTCATCATCAGTAATGAGCTAATTAAAGATTTTTATATTTGTCTATTAGATATTAAATTGAATTATTTTTTGATACAAAAAGAAATGATATGATTAGGTACAATAAAAAAAATAGATAGCTTTGAAAATATAAGCCTTTTTTAAATTCACTATTTAATTGTAAATTAAAGTTGAGAAAATTTTTTTTTTAAAGTTTATTTCTTAAATTTTTTCTAAAACAAAAATTAAATAAACGGAGCAAACGTGCTGCTTATTATAAAAATGTTTACAAATTTGATTTATTTCTAAGTTTATCTATTCTAATTAAAATTGGTGATAAATTATTTATTTATCTGGAATTTTTGGAGTATCTGTTTTGACTAATTTGTATATTAATTCGATTAAAAATACAACTGGCTCAAAAAATGTAATAATCGAAAATCCCAAGAATAAACCTAAAAAACCACCTTTATATAAAAAAAATTTAAATAGAATTTAAATCAAAAATACCAAGCCTACCAATTGATGATCCTAAATCTACCAAATTCATTAGTTGGGTTTCTTGTATTATTGTATAAGATAGTTCTTGATAGAAAACATTTATCATGACTGTGCTTTTTTTAAACAAATCAAAAGTTATGTTGCTGTGATTTTGAAGTTTTTTCTTAACATTTGGTTGATTTTTGACCATTTCATAATAATATTCAGTAGGATAATCAGAATATGACTTTTCCAAATTATATTCCAATGTTTCACACGGAGTTGGACAATGCTGGTTGCATATGTGTGACAAGTCTTCTGAGTCCAACTTATTTCTTATCTGATCAGCACATGACAGTTCTGAGTAAGATGAACAAAATCTTTGGCTCATTTGGGAACTTATTTGCACATCACTACAATTACAACTTGGTACTATAAACTCAAATTGTATACAATTTTCAAAACATTTTTTCTTTGAATAAACACCATTTAAAAATGTTATCTTATAGTACTCTGGGTCATCTTGGACAAATTTTGATGTATCTCTGCGACATTTGTTAAAGGGCTCTCCAAGCTTGCGATAATGAGTTCTTTTTATGCCTATTTCTGCCAAAGTACCCACTGATAACTTCATACCCTCATAATTTTCCACCGGATTTACACTATTGTTGTGGACAGCTAGGTAAAAGCCTCTTTTTTCTATATAAGTGTTTTGCAATCCTGGAAGTCCAGTAAATAATTCGAGCAAAAGACCACTTCCTGGTCCAGTCCTGCTAGTTTTTTTAATTTTGGTATTTTGGTCTAGCCTTTTATTAAAAGTATAACACTTTGCATAATTAAAGTCATAAAAAAGTTGAAAATCACTCGGACCACATTTTTGACCATTAAAAGTACAACCAATTACCATGTCATCAAATGAATAATCTAATTTTAAATTTGTTATATTATTACGTATATCATTTAATATGTTTGTCACAATCAATTTCATTGTTTGCTTTAATTGATAAATAACAGAATTATTTTGAGTTATTTTTTGAGTAAAGTTGTCTTTTGAAAGAATGGTATTTAAATAGTCAATTATCGCCGGGTCACTTCTGTCAAAAGCATTCAAGTTACAAAAAGATACAGCCGGAAAATCTTCCAAATTGATTTCTTTAAGGCTCAGATTTATTGAATACTCATAGTTAAAGTAGTTTAATGTTGTAATGCAAATGACTTAAATATTAATTAATTAAATTTTTAATTTAAATATTAATATTAGCAATTAGGACTTTTTACTAATTTTTTTTCTTTCACTCAATGATAATTTTATTAATACTCTTTAATAATTTTTATGTAATCACAATTTATATTAAATAAATACCCAGAAAAAAATTATTTTAGCATCTAAATAATTAATATAAATACCCATTTAATAATAATCCTTATTAATTAAATTTAATTTTAATCTTATGAATGAAGTGTCTGGTACAAGACTTGAAATAGCTTTGTGTATTGATGGCGTATCAGCAGAAATGCTAAAAGCTGATGGGAGGGGTACAATAGGGATATTGCACGATCTCTCATCAAGATATGGCGTCTAGAAGTCTTATATTTAACACTAGAAAGCCCGACCAAAAAATGACAAAAATTTAAAAACTAATTTTTAAAAAAATTATCATAGAATAGCAATATTTTTTTTTGATATTCAATAAAGTCTCCATAAATCTATAAAATAAAATACTGAATATTAAATTCTGTTTCTGCATTCAAAAGATATTGAGATTTGGAATTTAAAAAAATGGGTCTAAAAAACCTGTCGAGTCTTCTAGTGTTAAGCTTCTGGAAAGGAAGGGTAAAAAAATGATATCTAATAATTGGAGGGAAATAATACTGCTAACAATAGCAAGCATGAATTAAAGATGCTTTAGACGCAATGCTTAGAGAAGAACAAGAGGATGCATTGGCATATTAAAAGCTATACTGATCTAGGTAAGCGAATGTTGGGAACAATCAGAGTTGAAGAGTTCAATTACCATAATTTTAAGATTCAAAACATTAATTTTTCTAATTTTTTAGACTCATATTTTTATTGACTTAAACTGACCAGATTCTCCTTAATGTTCGTCATTATTCATGGTTAAGAAAAAAGACGCAGGATTCAGACCAGTAATCAATTTCACATTATTTAATAAATTGACAGTTAGAGAAGACGAGTTGAACAATAATTGCAAAGGCTTAAAAATGCAAAAATATTTAGTACATGTGATGCGAAGTCAGGATTTTTTCTAATAAATATTGAGGAGAAATCAAACAAAAAATATACAGCTTTTAATGATGGAATTCGAATGGGAGTAACAAGTGTTCCTATGTTTTTTTTTTACAGATCATGCACCAAATTCTGAGTGATTTGGAATTTGAATATTTATTGATGATATTTGCGTATTTTCTGTTAGCTTAAAACATCTTTTTTATCACTTAAAAGCAAATTTAAAAGTAGATTATGAAAAATGAAGATGATTCTCGGAGTGAGTACAAATTTTGGGACATCTTCTCTCTTCAAAAGAAATTTAAATGAATGATAAAAAAATAGCAATTTTACGAGACCGAAAAGAACATAAAAATATTAAACAATTACAGCAATTATGAATTGGCAATTATTACAGGAAGTTTATAAAGGAATTCGCAAAATTAACAGCTTCTCTTTATCACTTGACCAAAGTCAGGCCAAAATTGGTAATGGAATCAAGATTGTCAAGGAGCTTAAATGATTGCTAAGTTCGAAACCAATTATAACACATTACGTGTAGTAACTTGACATCCAATATCCAATAATTTAAATTTAAAATATTTTAAAGACTAATTTATACCTTAGTCTTGGAATTATTTCATAGAAAATCATATTAATACCATTTTTAAAAAATTAGATAATTACCAAAAATTGTTATGGATACACTAACAAGTAACAAAAAGCTCCAAAAAAGTCTTATACAAAGGAAATCATTGCTAAATATATGTGACATAGCATGTGCCGTCGAATTCGAGCAGTTTTTTCTACAGCAATCTTTGATGATTGTTAATTTTGTTTGATTTTTTTTTATTTCTTCGGTTTCTGGCATTCGGTTCTTGGCATTAATTTTTTTCAAATTTATTAAAAATAATAAATTTTTAGATAAGAAATTTTCAAATTTTATATGATTGAAAATTTCGATATCGGATGTAAATATTGAATATCAAGATACTTTTAAAGGTTTTTTTTAGAATTTTTTCTAATAATTAATCCAAGGTGCTATGATTTATGTACTTGGTAGAAAATTTAATAAAATCAAGGTAGTTTTAAAGAAAATTAAAAATAAAATCCTATTTTTATTTCTAAATTAGAACTTATTCAAATAAAATTAATAAAATGGAATAACTTTAATGCTTTTTTGCCAAACTTGATATAAATAATATACAATATTTTATAATATTATATAAAATTTTTTTTAAAGATTATTTTTTTTAATCTTAATTCGAAATATTTTAATAATAACTTCTACAAAAAAGATAAGAAATTCGCACAAACTCAATATTGAAATTCCCAATATGAGACCCAGCTGTCCACCTATGATACCAAAAAGATTCTCAATACTGTAAGCTTCGCTTTCCTCAATAGACGTATAGCCCAATTCTTGATATTGTATGCTAACTTTGAGAACACTTTCCTTAAAAATTTTATAGCTGATATCTGACAAGTTGCCAAATTTGCCAAAAACATCGGACTGTTTTGAAATTATGTCATAATAATAATATGTTGGATAAAAAGCTGAACTCACGCTAGTTGTATACATTACTCTGTCGCACTCAGTTGGACACAGGCGACTACAGTTAGCTGATAAGTCCATTGAGTCAAATCTACTACGAACTGTTTTCACACAGTTAACACTTTTTAATTTAGAGCAAATTGGTGTTGCTTCATCTATTATTGGTACACTTGGGTCAGCACATGCACATTGTGGGATTATGTACATGACTTGGATGCATACTTCATAGCACAATTTTTGGGAATATTTGGTCACTTTGGTGGTTTTTTTGACAAATTCTGAATCACTCTCAAGCAAATTGTCTGAATTGAGCCGACAATTTGAAAATGGGTGCTCCTTTCGGTAGCTAAATGTCCTGGTTATGGCCACATTGGACGCGCTTCCCACCGAAAGCATTATGCCTTCATATTTGACCAATGGCTTATGAGAGCTATTATGAACTATCAAGTGAATACCGGACTGTTCAATGAACAGATTGTGTTTTTTAGGAACACCGGTGAATATTTCCATGGTTAAACCTCCTGTAAAGCCTGTCTTACTGGTTTTTTTTGATGAATCATTATTAAATGTGAAGCAGTTGCCATACTCGAAGCTGAACGACCTGGAAAAGTCGCTTGAATTGCATCTAGCTCCGTCATAGAAGCAGCTAATCAGCATTGAATCGAGTTCAAAGCCCAAGCTTTGTCCGCTACTTGAGTTGGAATTGAACTCGGACAGAGCTGATGCTTTCAAAACTTCTAAAGCCTGTTTCACTTGCTGAATAGCTGGTTTATTTTGAGAACCAACGATGCTCCAATTTAAATTGTTTGATGATAATTCTGACTTGAAAAACTCCCTAACTGCCTCTTTACTTGAATCGAAAGGGTTCAGATTACAAAAAGTAATTGCCGGAAAGTAATCAAGTGCCATCTCATTCCATTTTACCTGAACAGATACTTTATATTCATAATATTCCATTAGTGAATCAATTACGTCTTAAAAACATAAACTATAAAATAAGTCTTTGATAGATAATGGTTGAATTTACAGTATGTGCAAGCAGCAAAGCCAGCTATAAATAGGAAAAACCAAATTAGTCTGATAATCAAATGTTTGCTGCGAAAAATTCCAGGTAATGCATGAGCGGTCGTATTGGAACAAGTCTCTATAAATGTACTTTTGACAATTTCGCTTATACTTGCCGATGTGAATATGTTGGTATCTTTTTTTGTATCCATAATCTTTATTTTTAAAAATTAAAAAACCAAAAATTAAAAATTTTTAACTATCGATAAATAATATTTATCTATTTTGTTAAATTGTGTGGTTTATTTCTTATCATAAGTTTAATCATAAATCATGTTCAAATATATAAAAAAAAATCTTTTAAATTTATTACTTTTCTTTACAGGTAAAAACTAAATTAAAAATAAAATAGATTAAAACTCTCATTATTAAAGTCATATTTATTAAAAAATTATCATAGATTTTTGTTTGTATTCTGTTAAGAATCTATAGATTATCTTTGTATAAAGTTTAAATAAAATAGGTGATAATTAATCAGATATTTGAAAATCTACTACATAAAAAAGAATAAAAAAGTTTTTTTAAATTTAGATATTTTTTGTTTATTCTCTTAACTTAATGACATTATCTATTAGCTTTAAAATTGTAATTATTCCTTATAAATTAGCTTTTAAATAGCTTGAAAATTAATAGGTATTTCATTTATGCTCAAATATAAAAACTTTCTAGATGAATATTTTGATTTAGTTATTTTTATAGTTGTTATTATTATATTAATTATTATGACAAAATGTCAACTCAAACAATCAATTTTAAAATTTTCAAAAGCATTTGCTTAAAAAATTTTTATTTTTTTTAAACAATGAAATTAGAAACAAATTAATTAATTTAAATGTTATTCAATTTAACAATTCTACAAGAGAATCATGATTTTTTGTTTGTGGAAGCATTACTTCTGATTATATTTTTTATTTTCTTTTTATTAATAGATATAAAAATTACAGTCAGTCATTTTTACAGTCATTTTAATGAACAGTTTTAAGAGGGAAAATAAAAATTTTGTTAACTTGGCGCCAAATTTTTATTTGAATAAATTATTAAAAAAACCTTAACTTTATAAAAATTCGATTGAATATTGATTATATATTTTTTAATAATTGAATAGTTATCTTGATGTTAAATTCGTCTGAAAAATTCAGATTTACAATTTATCAGATTCATAAAACTTAACTTGATTGTCACTAGGATCAAGTTCGACTTTGAGGGGACCTTTCAGACTCTTGCCTTTGACTAAATGCTCCAATTCCTCACCATTATTGGACACAAGTGGTGAGAGTTCGATTTGTTCGTCGGGCTCTACAACAGCACCAGCATCTCTCAGCCACTTGACATGTTGAGAGTACAAGTCAAGACGGCAGGTAGTTGGTGTCTCTTTTTTACAGTCGTCACTGTTTTTCAACGGAGAAAACTCTTCTTCTCTCTTTACTTCCCAAATTGCAAAGTTCCTTGAAAAAAAATTAATTATTAGATAATTTCTTTTGTGAATGGTCTAATAAAGAAGATCCTTAAGTGGTTTAGTTGCTCATGCAATCGTGAAATAGATAATTAAGCAGTTTTTTATGCATTTTTACCCTTTGGCCCAGTTGCTTCTGTTTGGAGAGAAAATTCAGAAAAAGTTTGTTAGTATGGTTAAAATTATTTCGGGTTAATTAAGGAAATAAATTAATTTTTACTCACGTTGAAAAAGGAAATACATCGAATACAAATTTTTCCAATTTAATTCCATTATTTGCTTTTGGAGTAACTCTTTCACCATTTTGGTTAATAAATGGAATTTTTTTGTGTGCCACATGATGCTTAAGTTCAGACTCGTGTTTACTTTTAATAATAATAGAAATTTAAAAAAAATCGAATTCAAATCTTTAATTAAATTTAATTACCTGCAAAGTTCAGATAAAAATTGAATATCAAAAAAATGGTTGCAAATATTGCCAGCATTGTAAAGCAGCTCACCATCAGCCAGTCTTAAGTTTCTGGTTTTTTCTGATATTTCACTGTACTCGACCACCTGAAAGCGGTCTTTCACTTTGCAAATAACTCCCACTTTTTCATCAGGCTCCACTTTTTTGACCACTTTGGCCGCACAATTGGCATTCTTTGTCAAACAAAATCCAATAAACACCGGATCAGCCATTTTTACCAAGATATTGTCTACACAATAAACATGTACATATTTAATACCTCTTTTTTCCATATCATCCAGAATATTTCGTTTGTAAAGTGCCCTGTAAAGACCTCCATTGCCATCTGGAGCTTTGCTAATCTTTCCTTTCTGGTCAAGAATCACTTTTCCCTCATTTGTCAAACAAGGAAGCATAAATTGCTCAAAAAACTTAACATTGTCGCCGTTAAGGCCGAAAAAATTATTTTTCTTAAAAAACTCTATAGTCGACTCCTGGGTATGCTCAGAGGTCATTATATACCAAGGAATGGACGAATTGGTTTGATTCTTGCACTCGTCAGGAAAAAGTTTGTCTGCATATTGCTTTAGTTTAACCAATCTTTCACCTTGAAGTTGGTACAAACTTTTTCCTGATAATAAACCGACCGAGTACATGCCTTTGGGGTAGTTGACACCAAGGCGGGTTCCTTGACCACCGGCTAATAGCAACACTGCCACCTGATTGCTGGCTATGGCCTTCAGGCCGAGCATTTCAAACTCCCTGAGCTGATCCAGGTTTGACTTTTCCACGCTGCCTTTAAGCTCGCTGGGCACTGGCTGCATGTGCTCATCGAACTCTTGAACCGTCTGGGTCATGTCATTTTTGACTCGGTCAAAGTTTTTGACCATTTGGGCAAAATCGATTTCGCGGATGTCCGCGCTCAAGTGTTCCTTTTGCTCTTGGTTCAATTCATCCCAATAGGTTACCAAGTGTTCCTGGCCGTAAGGCTTCAAAACTTCAACCAAATCTTGTTTGCTCATTTCGAAAATTTTTAAATCTAAAATTCATTTTTCAATAAATTTGTAATAAATTATTTTTTTCAACGTAGTCAAATTTTACTCACAAAAAAAAATTATTTTTTAAAAATTCCCTCAAATAGAACCTTAATAAAAATTTTAAAATCTCATTGCTTTTTTTATTTATCAATTTGATATATTTTAATTAATTTAAATATTTTTTTCAATTAAATAATTAAAATTTTTGTTATGATTTTCTTTAATAAATGAAAACGTTCTTGATTTTTAACTGGTAAAAAGAGCTAGTTTTTATACAATTAGTTTGAGGTAACTAATGCCTTGGCTAATTAACAAAAACAAAATAAAAGCAAATATTTTGACTTGGTAAGCTCAAAGAGATCAACTTTGTCCGCGCAATTAAGTCTTAATTAATTGGAAAATATTTGGACTAGAATTAATAAAAATGGTTTTGCCAAATAACTGATAATAATTGTTACAAGACCATCTTTAATCTCTATAAATATTTTAGACTAATCTATCGGATTTCCGAAGGCGTTTCATCATTAGATTAGTCTCTTTTTGATTGTTGTCACATGGATATGTAAAATAGTTTTTTTCTTAATTTTAAATTGCTAATTTAAAAATTATGTGAATAAATTTATTCATTAAAAAACAATAAATAAATAAATAATTTCCAGATTATAATTTGTTATGCCAAATTCATGCCCTAATTTAAACTTTTAAATTTTAATAAAAGAGAAAAGAAAATTTTCATTAAATATGCTGATTTTAAGACGTCATATTATTATTTAAAATTCAGCTTTAACCACATTCGAAGCATTGTGGAATTTAAAAAAATGCTACTTTTTTATTATGATTTAAGTTTAGTTTGTGTTTTATTTGAATGAAAATTTAAATTTTTTAGTGTCAGCTTATATTTTGAAAAGATTCTTAATAAAAGATAGCTAAATAACTAACCTCTAACGGAGTGATGAATAATCTATTGGATAAAAGTAAATTTTTTTAAAATTAATTGTCAAGTTTATTTATTTTTAAGTTATTTTTGTTTATAAAACCAAATATCATGATGACAGAATAAGTGGTTTTTTAAATTTTTTTTCGAATATCACAATACTTTTAATTATTTTATTAGATCAAATCATTATTGTTGTAAAAATTGTTAAGAAAAATAAAAAAATAAATTTTTAAACTAAAAAAACATTTTATTGAGATTTAGAATTGATAAAAATACAAATTAAACAGGTTTTTTTTAATTATGATTCTCTTGGACAGAGCTTCTTCATTTTTAATAAAAAAACTGATTTCTCTTTGAGAAAGCTTAGTTACCAAATAACTATAATTAAAATTTTATTTAATACCAGCATTATATACGCTTTGGATGGGTCTTCCAACCGTATTAATGGTCACTAGAATGATGAAGACATTGAGCGTGTAAGTGAATCAACGAAAACCAATTAAGACATTAAGAATAGAATTGAAAAAGCAAATGGAACATTTGCCATACTCAAACCAGTTTTGGAATAGAATTACTACAGTAAGGAAACAAAATTCAAGATATTCAAAAGTCTGGTCTAAGCTACACTGATGTACGCAAGATTTGGATAAAAAAAGCCTGTACACCTTCTATACTGGTAGCGTAACAAATATTCATGGAGGACCCTGACCTAAAGCATTGTCATACGAAAGCAGAGCCAATGATCCAATGTATCAAGAATAAAAGAGTTTGGTGGCTTGAACATGTACCTAGAATGAAAAGAAAACGAATACCAAACAGGGCTCTAAAATGGACACCGCAAGAAGAAAAGCACGACGACCAGCAATAACATCGAGGTCAAGAATCACCAAGAGCTTAGCCAACGGGAATGACATAGAGAAAGGGAAAAGCAAAAATAGCGAACCAATGCTCCACAAGGAGCTTATTGGGAAAAAAACAAATATTGATGTTGAATTTGAAGCTGGTGAAAGTACCAAGCATTTTTTCATGTTTTTTATCCAAAAAAATAAAAAAAAAATAAAAGTGATTTTACCAAGTGATTAATGAAAAAAATACTTCTAGTGACTAATTTGGTGCTTCTGTGTTAAAGAAAGACCAAATTTGTCACTAAAAACAATCATCACGTTACTAAATTTTATTATTTTTACAACAATAATATTTTTCATGAGCCCATTAGCTTTATAAAGAAATTAAATACTGAATTATTGATTGGCCCAAATCAGTTACCATTATAAGAACCTAATATAAATAATGGTCATTTGGTAACTCAGCTTTCTCAAATAGAAATCAGTTTTTCTGTTACAAATGAAGAAGCTCTGACCAAGAGGATTACATTTTTGGTGCTAATGAAATCTGATATCTAAATGGTACCCTAACCCTATTTTAATTAGCATAAAAGCAAATTTTCAAACGAATTAAATTTATTTTAACTTTAAATTTTTTATTAATAAATAAAAAAACATATTTTTCAAATCTTAATTAATTTAAATAGAGAATTGAATAAGATCAAAGCTAATAAATTATATAATGTTTATCAAATTCTTTAAGTATCGAATTGTGGGAACAATTTTCCAGGCTTACTGGTCCAAAATGACCGAAAGGCTTCAAGAGGCCAGCATAGTATATTGATTATATTTTTTAATACTAAATTATAAAAATTATTTAATTAAATTAAACAGATATTTTGTTAATTTCTAATATATTTCCTCATAGAAACTTGTTTTGTTTTATATTAAATAATTTTAGAAAAATTAAAATTTTTAATCTAAAATTTTAAGATTATCCTTCACCTTAATGAGCCATATTATATAAAACCTAATTAAGCACATGTTAATTTGAATTAAAAAATGAACCAACTTTCTTCTAACCAGATTGCTCGCTCGAATAACCTCAGCGGAACAGTCTACGAGCAAATTCATGAGCACATAAGCTTTATAAAAAAATTAAAACTAAATACTGAATTGAGCACCAAAGAAAAGGTTGACCCAATTAAATTTTTTTAATTAATTAAGTTAATTGAAAAATTTTCACAGGATGAACAGATAAACGAATTTAAAAAAAGAATAGAAAAGCTTAGCGAAAATGAAGCCAGACTGAATGTGGAAATTGAATCATTGAGGAACAAGCTGAGCAAATCCGAGTCGGCCAAAGCCGAAAATTGCCAAAAAATAGATTTTATGTTCAATACAATTAAAGTTCTTTCCGAAGAATTAAAACAATTTGAAAAACATAAAAATGAAAGTAATAGAAAAGAAAATTTTAATTGATATAATTTGTTTTTAATTAGTGGAAAAGATAAGTGAAGTTTTCGTCAAAGATAACGAGTTTAAGAACCAAAAAATAAATGTAATTTTGATAAAAAATTATTTCCAAGTTTATATTCTATTAACAACAGGACTTTTGGCAAAAAGTTGGTCTTATTGAGAACGAATATAAAATAAAATTAGACAATGCTACAAAAGAAAGTATAATCAGTAGATAAGAAATATTTTTTTATAATTTTTTATTTAATTTAGAAGAGACTTTAATAAATGAATTGAAAGAAAACGAACTTAAAATTGATGAATTAAATAAAAGAGTATTTTTATAGAACAAAAATTAGATTATAAATTGATAACATTTTCTAGCTAATTGAACAAGTTAATGAGATTAAAATACAAAATAAGACAATTTTAGACTTGACCCAAGACTCAATTTTTAAAAAAGATCAAATAGAAAAGATTCAAACTGAAAATGGTACTTTTTTCCAGATTTTAAAATTTTGAAAAAGAAAAATTTTTTTAGAAACAATTTCCAACAATTTGCACCAAAAAAATGAAGAGATAAAATTGAAAGAAACTGAATGGTTACAAAAGTGCCAAGACCTGGAATCAATGCTGGCAACGAGCACAAATTCGGAGTCAAGCTTAAAAGAAAATTTGACCAATTGCCATAATTTAATAAGTGAATTGAACCAGAAAATAGATAGTCTGACATGTGACTTAGATGCCAAGTCACTTGAAATCCAGAATTTGGTAGAAAAATCCAAAAATGACATATGCCACATTTCCAAAATAAAATCGGAAGAAATCGAGGCCAAAAGCTGTGTTTATTTGGAGAAAATATCCGCACTCGAGGTCCAAATTGAACTGTTGGTATCCAAAAACAATGACCAAAATGGACAATTGACCGAAAAAGATTGCCAAATTGCAGAATTATCCTCTCAAATTGAAGACTTGAAGTCAAAATTAATGAATTCAGAAAACCTGGCCACTAATAGGCACTCTGAGATTGACAAGTTAAAAAATGAAATAAAACTAATGGAAGAAAAAGTGGGAAAAAAAAATTTTTTATCCAATTTTAATAAAATTTTAATAAAATCTAGAATCAAAATGACATTAATGAAATGACTGCACTTTTAGGCAAAATAACCAATTTAGAATCAATAATAAGAGATAACGAGGATTTGAGGGAAAAAATAGATATCGAAAATAAAGCTCTGATTCAAAATATTGTATATTATTCTAATTAATAAAATTACTTTTTAAAATTGGTTTAAAAAGGACTGCTTAAATAATAAAGATAAGGATTATAGAGAACAGATAAGGGCAAAGAATGAGGATATTGAGAACTGGGTGTCCAAATACTTTGAGTTGGAAAAAAAATTGGAAATAGCCGAGGCAAATTTGAAATTGTGTAGAGGACACAAGAGACCAAATGGAGACGATTCGACCCATTTATTAAAATCTAATCAAGATAGATGGCGAAAAATTAGATTAGATGAAGAATCAATAAGAGAAATTGAGTCAAGCTTGGAATCTGATTTGAATATATGCGAGGCTTTGGACAAAGCTTCTGAATTAACCGAGACCCAAACTATTCCGGTCTACCAGCTTCCGAAAAAGAAAGAAGCTAAAAAAGACGACTACGATTGCCTGGAAAGTGTAGAAGTATAAAAAATAGCTTAATTTTGTGATTTAATTTAATTTTTGTTAATTAGGATAAATATTTTTTGAATAATTGTAAACAAACGAAGCGTCAACCTCGTTGTCTACCTCATTTGATTTTGAAAAATAATGAACCAGTGGTTACCTCAACTCCGAATAGCCCCTTGCATAATTCTTCAAGTGGCTCAGATTTATTTTAAAGAAATTGTTCTGTTAATTTAGAATTTTGTTAATTAATAAAGTTATGACTCGATCATTTTGTTTTGATTTTTTAATAAAAAATTCATTTAATAAAGTGCTTATTTTGTTTTATTTAAAGTTTTATTAAAAATTGTGTTTAATCTAAAAGTATTCCAGACAAAACATGGCCAACAAATTGAGATTAAAATTGCACACTTTTGTGACCATTTTAGTTGAGGCCAGAAGTCACCAGACTATTTAGGAACAATCTAAAAAATCTTGCATAGTCAAAAGTCAGAAAGAACATATACGAAATGGTCCTGTAAATGTTGTAAATACAACTTGGTATTACGTACACAGGTGCATCAACTGACCAAGACTGTAATTGGTATTTATTTATTTAAGTTTTATTTTGTTATAGTTTTTATTTATCTTTAAAACTGAGTTGTTTGATACTTTCATCTATTTCTTATTCACAAATTATTTTACTCATTAGTTTCTCGATATTTAAGGCCACATGTTTTAAAAAAGTTATTCAACATTCATCAATTTTAATTTCAATAAAAATAGATATGAAGAAAGCAAAGCTATCATATTGCGAGAAACGAGACGTCAACCTTTTTTTATTGAATCCTTGAAATAAAATCAAATGATATATATTTTTATTAAGGATATCAAATGGTATAGATAAAGTACATTTATGGGATAATAACTTATTTAAAATTATTTGATTGATATATTTAAAGATAATACTTATTTTGTGTCGTTTTCACATAAAAAAGGAAGTAAAGATAAGAATGAAAAAAAATATATAAAATAAAAAAGTCAATAAAAAAGAAGAATCATTTAAGAAATCTTAGAAAATTAGAAATGAAGTCTTTATGCTTTGTTATTTTTGGATGTTTGTTATTTCTCCAGAGTCAAGCTTTTCAAACGTGCTATACAAATAGAATTCCATTTAATCAGAATGGATATCAAGGTGTACCAATCTGTAATCCTTATATTGCTGGTGAAATTAATAGAATAACTGGATGTGTCAGAATGAATTATTACAATTTTGAAATGAATTTAAAATTTGATTTTGGTGGTTATACCCCTTACAAAATGAATATGACAAATAATGAATGCTTTACAGTAAATGGACCATTTCAAAATCCCAGTTTCGCAGTGTATGTATCTTCAAATACCAATATTTGTAAAGATTTAATCTGCAATGGAAGAGTTGATTTGACATATGCCTAGAAATGAATAAAAAAATTTATTTTTAAAAACTTAAATAAATATTTCCTCTTCTAGAGTTTTAGTTTTCGTTTAAAAAAAAACTTTCCAACTCATTATATTTAGGATTAAGAGAATTCTATGACATTGATAATTAGAAAAATTCCTAAAGACTTGCCATAAATTCTATTATCTAATGACAAAAAGCTTCTTTCTATTAATTATTAGTACAAAAGAATAATTAATAATAAAAACACCTAAGAATATCCGCTTTTCACTCGAGGTACTTTGGCAAGTGTCAAAATTTCTTTTAACAATCAAGAATGTAAAAAATTAAAAAAACGAAAGCTTCCGTTTCATCGTTAAGAAAAAATCATTTTAAAAATAATTAACAATTTTTTATATAAATGTTAAAACAATTTATGGGTTAATTAGTTTATTCAAAAGTTGTTTTAAAATTTTTCTTTGTTCGAATAAAATATAAGTGAATATATTTTTATCATATCATTCTATCTGTAAAAATAAAGCCTATTGATTATGTTGTTTTTCAGAAAAATTTTTTGAGCCTATTTCAAAAGATAAGATAATTATTTTTGATTCTTTTTTTAGTAATTTTGTCTCCGTTTTTGTCGTAATTTTAAACTTGAACATAAGATAAATAAAAAGCAAAAATTAACTAAATTGTTTTAAATTTATTAGATTTGAGATAATTTAAAAAATTAGAACTGCCAATACCTTGACTTTACCAACATGTTTAATTGATTATTAAAATTCTAAATTTAAATTAAACTGAAGAAAGCATTTATTTATAAGGAATTAAATGGAAACAATTTTTATCAAAAGCTAAAATAATTTGACTTTTAATTTTTTTAATTAAACACGATTATTATTTCTTAGGGTGTTAAATAATATAATTTATAGATAATTCTAGATGACGTTCAAATATTCTTATTAAAAACCGCTAATCTATGTAATTAAACGAATAAAAAATTTATAATTAATTCAATTTTGTCTATCATGCCACATTCAATTGAGATTTTGCTTAGTCAATTTTCATTTTTTACTTATATAAGAGTTAATTTGAATTATTTAATTACGCAGATAGATAATAAGTCACTCCAAAACTGATATTTTCTCAAATTGTATTCTTGATAAAAAAATTAATTTATCATGTATTCCAATTATTTTAATTAAAAATAATTTATTGACTTAAAATTAATTCAACAATTTTGATTTGAATTTTACCAATCATTGATGTAAATTGACAGTTTTAATGTCTACTTTGAGTAAAAAATTAATAATATCAAATAATTGTTTATTATTAAAATTTGTTTTGCTGGCCTAGACTAAAAAAAAATAATGTTCAAAAGAAAGAAATATTTTTTTTCACGATTTTAAAAGTTATAATTTAAATCTTTACAATGAAGTCAATATTTCATCATAGGCTTCCTTCCACATTTGGCCAGACTTTTTCAGCGAGCTGAAACAAATACTCATTAAATATTTTAGTCACTCAAAAAATTGCTCATCTTACACCAAAATGTCATAAAAGGCTCTCCAAAGCGGCTTCACCACATAGCTAACTCCGTGTTTCTGGCACAAAGACTTCACCAAAGGCTGAATTTTGTACAAATTGTGTCTTGGCATTGTTGGAAATAAACTAATAATAAAAAATATACCAATTTAATCAACTACTTATACAAATTTAATTACTGATGCTCAATTTGAAAATTAAGATGACCAGTATACCAGTCATTGAACAATGACTTTTCTATATTACATGTTGCTTTTATCTAAAAAATAGTTTAGAAAAATATTTTTAAATAGAAAAAAAACCACAACTTGTAAATGTAGCCAGCTGTCGTAGTCGACATCATCATGCACATCCATAACAATATGATTACACTGAGACACCCAAGTAAACCAGGCACTCTCAAATAGCCTGACAACAAAAAAGTAAGCGACACACTTCAGAATTGAGTGAAAAGTGGCGTAAGTGACCGAAAAGTGTAACACATACATTGGAACCATTGATACCAAGTCTAAGTACTTTTTGCGTCTAATCGCATGTCTAATGGTGGTCCATTGGAACAGCAATGGAAATAGCAATGGTGCTGCAATCGGAAAAAGATAATGCTGAATAGTGAAAGGATAGAAATTTTTCTTTTTTTTTATAACATTTTTTTCAGCTCTCTTTAATTAAAAAAAAAAGATAATTAAATTTTTTAATAGAATTTTTGTGCCCACTCGTCTTGGTTCGACTTTGCCAACCACAAAAAATGGCTCTAGACGCACATCAGGATCCTTGTCGATTACATTTGGTTTAGCATGATGCATGTTGTGCATGTATGTCCACCAGTCAGCACTGGCACCCTTTATAAATCCCATAAAAAACAAATGAACATAGTTGTTGTGCTTTGGCTTTGCAAGCATAGACGAGTGTCCATAGTCGTGCTGGGCCCATCCGGCCTGCGCCTCTGCGATCACATTACAGGCCAGTGCGAGCAAAACTGCTGGCCAACTTTTACTTCCGTAATTTAGCAGCATGTAATAGCCGAACAGCTGCAAGAAAACAATGTGAAATCCATGCAAAAAATAAAATGTATAGCTTGGTTTAAACAGACCCTTTTGGAACACAAATGATATTCAGTTATTAAATGGGAGGCTTTACCATTTTTTCAGCAGTTTCTTTCACATTTTGAAAATCTTTCCTAATTTCAATTTCTTTTTGGATCTTTTGCTTCTTTTCCAAGCTAAGCATATCCATAGATTTGTCATTTGGATCTATTTGACCAATCATATAACTCTTGGCAAATTTGAGCACTTTGCCTAAATCTTTGTGGAATGCGCCAAAAGCCTCCTTTAAACAAACAAAAAAATTTAGCTCAAAGGCAAAAAGAGAGATAAATTTTAGAAAATTTTATTGATAATGTACCGAGGCATCTTGTCCAGCATAGAACTCGACAATTTTAGAGCCACCAGGATGCTTTTTTTTAAATTCAGTTAAATTGTATACATTTTGGTTGACCACTATCCAGCAGTCGTCCTTCTTGTTGTGTTTCTTGACCTCTTCCCAGGCTATTAGCCGCTTGGATAGTGGCTCATTTGCCAAATTGTTCAACTCTGTTGACGACAAATTGTTCGCGCCTTTACCCATATCTAAATTGAGTGTTATCAAAAAGTTAGTTTTATTTTTTGTTAAATAATCAAAATTTAAAGATGGTATGATTTTTCAATTTTTAATTTCAACAAATATCTGTATGATATTCGTATGATTTTATATATATTTATTTTTGAAAAGAAAAAGCGGATAAAATATTTATCCTCATTATTAAGAAAATTATGTTTTAAAAAAAAAGTCTAGGGTTAAAATCAGACATTATGAAATTTTTTCTACTGTGAAAAATTGATTTTTCTCTAGTGCTTGATTAGATCTCTTATGAGTCACAAAAATGGCTAAATTTTTCTTTCCAAAGTAGTTACTCTGGAAACTTGAGGAAACTAGAATTCCTGGAGAAAATAAGAATTTCTATTTTTAATTTAAATTAAAAACTTAACTTTTTATAATGTAAAAAATTGACAAAAAGACACTTGTGATCTGAAAACTACGCCCTGGTATCTGATAAAACGAACTTAAGTCTTAAGATAAAATTAACATTAGATAAGAGGAATATGAATTTCTCAAAGTTGTTATTATATAATGTGCGCAGGGTAAGCTACCCGAACGCCTGGGAAAAAGTTAAAGAAAGAAGCTCTGGGGATATTAATTGCCAAACTGCGGAACACAAATGCAGGGTTGGAACTCACAATGCCAAAAACATGCCGGAAAGCTTTGCTAGTCAAAGTTAAATATATGTTTATCTATACAAAACTTAAGTTTATTAGTTAAGGAAAAAGAAAGGCGAATCTTTAACATTGAAATAGAATAGGCGCATGACAGATTAAATATTTCATGGATGGTCTAAAAATACCATGTTCAAATGAATGGATTTACTCAGAACCAAGAAGCATTAACCAATGAACTAAAGAAAAAAAAGGAATATGATCATGCAAGATCGCTTTGATGAAAGAATTATAAACCCATAATTTCAGATGTTAAGGCAGAACTAGAATCATCATGTAACCTTAAAGATACATGATTTATTCATTAAGATGATAAATGATCGCAAAAAGTCATACAAAATAATTGGTCAATAGCCATCATAGGTAAACTTCAGAACTGGGAGCTTAGACTTTTGTTGAACTACCATTCATTACCACTGTCCAGCATGGTATAAATCTTTCTGATCTTCATAAACAAATTTAGATTTCAAATGTTGTAAAAAAATTATTCAGGAGATTTTATTTTGATAGTCTTTAAATATTTCAATCAAACAATTTTGAATAAACTAATTAACCCATAAATAACCCATAAATTGTTTTAACATTTATATAAAAAATTGTTAATTATTTTTAAAATGATTTTTTCTTAACGATGAAACGGAAGCTTTCGTTTTTTTAATTTTTTATATTCTTGATTGTTAAAAGAAATTTTGACACTTGGCAAAGGACGAAAACTAAGACTCTAGAAGAAGAAATATTTATTTAATTTTTAAAAATAAATTTTTTTATTCATTTCTAGGCATATGTCAAATCCACTCTTCCATTGCAGATAAAATCTTTACAAATATTGGTATTTGAAGATACATACACTGCGAAACTGGGATTATCAAATGGTCCATTTACTGTAAAGCATTCATTATTTGTCATATTCATTTTGTAAGGGGTATAACCACCAAAATCAAATTTTAAATTCATTTCAAAATTGTAATAATTCATTCTGACACATCCAGTTATTCTATTAATTTTACCAGCAATATGAGGATTACAGATTGGTACACCTTGATATCCATTCTGATTAAATGGAATTCTATTTGTATAGCACGTTTGAAAAGCTTGACTCTGGAGAAATAACAAACATCCAAAAATAACAAAGCATAAAGACTTCATTTCTAATTTTCTAAGATTTCTTAAATGATTCTTCTTTTTTTATTGACTTTTTTATTTTATATATTTTTTTTCATTCTTATCTTTACTTCCTTTTTTATGTGAAAACGACACAAAATAAGTATTATCTTTAAATATATCAATCAAATAATTTTAAATAAATTATTATCCCATAAATGTACTTTATCTATACCATTTGATATCCTTAATAAAAATATGTATCATTTGATTTTATTTCAAGGATTCAATAAAAAAAGGTAGACGTCTCGTTTCTCGCAATATGATAGCTTTGCTTTCTTCATATCTGTTTTTATTGAAATTAAAATTGATGAATGTTGAATAACTTTTTTAAAACATGTGTCCCTAAATATCGAGAAACTAATGAGTAAAATAATTTTTGAATAAGAAATAGATGAAATTATCAAACAACTCAGTTTTAAAGATAAATTAAAACTATAACAAAATAAAACTTATTCGATTATATTTTTGTCAGATAAAGTACATTAATGGGATACCAAATTATTTAAAATTATTTGTTTGATATATTTAAAGATTTTAGTACACGGTGTTTAATACATGCAATATGCATATTATATCATAGTATTGCACTGTGAAACTATAGATTTAAAAGTTGGCTTGAGTCGGTGTTGTAATTATAAAAAGAACTACTAGAGTTTCATTCTGATTCTGATCTGACTAGTTTTATTTTGTTTTTTTTTTAATTTTATCTTTAAACTGAGGTGTTTGAAAATTTCATTTATTTCTTATTCACAAATTAGTTAAGTTTTTAGATCTGGAAATTTATTCTATATTCAGCAATTTTAATTTCAATAAAAGGAGATAAGAAGAAAGCGAAGATTTTATATTGCGATCAGAGAGACGTTAACGTTTTTTTTGGTTGATTACCCAAAATAATATCAATGATATATATTTAAGTTAGATTAACTACATATATGAGATAATAATTTATTTAATATTAGTGGTTATATTAATAATGTAACTGGATGTGTCACAATGAATAACTTGATCTGTTACAATTAAGAAATGAATTTTAAAATTTGATTTTGGTGATTTTAACCTTAACAAAAAGAATATGACAAATAATGAATACTTTACAGTAAATGGACCATTTCATAATCCTAGTTTCCCAGTGTATGTATCTACAGATAGAAATTTTTGAAAAGATTTTACCTGCAATAGAAGAGTGGATTTGATATTGAAAATATTATTTTATATATATTTTTAAAAAATTTTATATTTTTCATTCTGTTTATTTTGTTTTTATTTACATTGTTGTTTTTAAAAAAAATGTTTTTTAAGAATTGAAAATATTAGCAAATATTTCATTTAATTAAAAAATATCTAAGTCAAGTTTTCGAAATTTGTTAATATTAAAAAAAGCCGTGATTTTTTAAAATTAACTCAAATCTTCAGTTAATTTAGAATTCTTAAATGATTCTTCTTTTTTTATTGACTTTTTTATTTTATATATTTTTTTTCATTCTTATCTTTACTTCCTTTTTTATGTGAAAACGACACAAAATAAGTATTATCTTTAAATATATCAATCAAATAATTTTAAATAAATTATTATCCCATAATATTAATATAATTGTATTTTATAAAATAAAAATTATTTTATATAAGCCTCTATCAACTGATAATTGATTGTTTATTAATATCTTAGAGCAGTTTATTCTAACAAATGATACCAACAAGCTTGTTCTTGTTGGTCACGCAAATATGGATCATTTGAATGGAGATATTTTGTTTGGACAATTTTTAAGAAAAATTGATGGGTAGTGATTAGGAAAGGAATTTTTCTCTTTTTATATGGCTATGAGACAAAATTTAATAAAAAAATTATTAAAATTTGATCTATCTCACAAACTTTATTTTCAACAGTTTGCTGCTATAATTGTTCATTATCTATCAATGGAACAAACAATTTAAGACAAAAAATGCGTCAATGCAATGCAAGTATATCAAATGTTTTTTAGCATAAAAGCGGTTTTTATTTAAAAATTATTTAGTCACCTACTAAGAACAGACCAGATTGAATCAGAAAATAAAAAAAAAATGAAAAATCAATAAGTTCATTCTCAAAGATGACAAAAACAGCCATTTCTAAATTGTTCCTTATTATGTGCCTTGGTCAAACCGGTCTCTGCTATGTCGACTTTTTCCTCAACTCAAACGAAACCCAAATTCTATTCGGTAAGCTACCAAAAAACAACCTCAAAATAAAATACCTAATAGCAGACCAAATTTCAGGCTTTCCGGGCTCATTGTTTTACTTGTTCAATGGCGAAATTCGCCAAAACTCCATTCAGCACAGACTAGACATTCCGTATGTCAAAAACAGCATTGAATTTAGCTGGAAAAGCACGGCACCTCTACAAGTAATCTATCACTCTTTTCCCACATCTACCATTTGACTAAATTGACCTCTAGATGCCAGTCGAATATAACATTTCGTTGGTAAACTCAAACTCGAGTGGTCGGATAGACTCCTCGATGTCAATAAACCAAACAGGCACTGTGCCATTGCGCACAGACTCATTTTTTTTGTATCTAAACTGCAAACCATTGAATCAAACATCCATCAGCAACCAATTCTATGACATCATTTTTAACATCACATTCAGGCTGAAAAAAACCATCAATCCGACACTATCTTCCATAGACCTTCAGCTAATTACCCTGCCTACCATAAACCTGAGCATACACTACAGAAAATACTGCACCATAAAGACCATTAATTTGTCTCAGAGTGGTAAAAAGTCCAATTTTACCATTGCCTATTTTATATTCGGCATTTTGCTTGCATTTAGTTTGGTTGTCTTGCTAGCTTGTGTGTACATGTACGCAGTTAATAGGTCAAAGTTTAGGAGAAGTATTAGCATGAGCATAAACACTTCCAATCATTCCAAGTACGAGTCTTTGAACAAAAAGAGCTCGCGGAGCGAGATGGAAGGCCGGCAAGTGTCCAGCCAGTTTACCAAAAACCCTCAGATTAAAAAGACCAGACAAGTGAACCAGTCGGTGAACAGGAGCCAGAGCGGCATGGACGAGGAGGGCGAATCGAACATATACGAGACGGTGCCGGATGTGCCCGTGCCAGTCAACAGGACTTTGAACCGAACTCGCATGCTCAATTTGACCACCAATACCATTCAGTCGGCCAGTGTGCCCAATATGAGCGTGACCACAAGCAGAAAGAACTCGAATCAAGTCGAGTTGTGTGCCAGGTACAGGCCTGAGCAGGTCGAAATGGGCTCTGTTAAGATGGAGGGAGCTTTTAGCAAAATTTTCAATGGTGTGCTGAAAAAGAATCAAGCCGAGTCCAGCCAGAATGATGACACAATTGCCAATGAGACAGAGATTAAGGTCATGATCAAGAAAATAAACTCCAACGGATCCCAGGAGCAGGTTGACTGCATGTTAAGAGAGAGCTGTATGTTTCGCGGCCTCAAGCACAAGAATTTAAGTACCGTAATTGGTATATGCATGAGTCCTGATCAAGACCACACCATCGAGCATCCAATGGTCCTATTCAACAACTTTGAGATTGGCAATCTAAAATTGTATTTTCTCAATTTGAAAAATAAGAGGAAAAATGCGGCAAAAAAATCCCATTGCCAGTCGAGATTGGATGGTGACGAACAGGCAAGTTTAGAAACAAATAAAAATATTTAGTTAATAATTTAGAAAATTGTTATATTAATTATTTTTAGAATGTGATTTCTACACAAGAGCTGCTCTACTTGATTCTACAATTGCTCAAAGGTGTTAATTATTTGCATAGTAAGCACGTGATTCACAAAGATGTGGCAGCTCGAAATTGCTGGTAAATAAACATTTTTTCAACAATATTAGTTCCTCTCCAATTTTAAATTATCTACTTAAATTAATTGCATTAATTAAAAACTGTCCAGATATCCTGTTTGTCTATGTGTAGAAAGGTCTAATTTTGATTATTTGAATTATTTCTCTCTCTAAAAGTAGCTTCAAGTATGCTTTGCCTAAAGATTGGCCAGATCCAATAAATATGAATTAAAAAGTGACCAATTGTTTGATTAATTTTAGGAAAAATTCAAGTGTATTTTTTGCCAGTCGTAATCAAATGTCTTTCTTTTTATAGTCAATTCAATAACTTGACTTAGAAAGAGAACAAGTTTTTGAACTTGACTTTAAATTTTATTTATTTAAGGACGGGTATTAATTGAGCAGTAAATAATATTAAACGTGGGGTTGTGAAGTTGGTTTCAATTCGATCATTTCAATTCAGAAAATCTTCAATAACTTTTATACTATTAGAGATAATTTAGTTCTATAAAATGCTCAAATATAAGCAAATTTGCTTTATTCAGTAAAATAAGTCTGCAAAATACTCTGCAATTTTATGCATTTTGCACGCCATTAAAAAGTATTCAAATCAACTGTGCACTTAATTCTACTTTTTTTGTAAAATTCAATTTTTAACTTAATCTAAATTTGTAAAAATCTAATTTTTTCAAACAAGAAGGTTTAAACGGAGGCTTGCGCCATTCGGACGAACCCTGGGGTCTCCCCCTCAATTACATATTTAATAAAAATAAAAACTGTGCACTTACTTTGCAGAGTTTTTGCAGACATATATTTTCGTTTTAAGCAAAGTTGCTTAAACATTAAGCAGTTTACAGAACTAAATTATTCCTTAAAGTAAAAAAGTTATTCAAATTTTTCTGAATTGAAACGATCGAATTGAAAAGAACTTCACAGCCCCATTAAACGTATATTAAATTATATGAGCAGAAAATAAATAATTAATAGGACCCAAATAATAGTTATAACGGTGAGAATAAAAAATAAAAGCGGTAGTGAAAATAAATTTTATTAAACAGAAAAAGTATTTTTTACTCAAAGAAAAAGTTTTAAAATCAAGTTACATTTAAAAAAAAAATGTAAGATGTAGTAGTAGTATTAATTTTTGCGAGGTCTATCACGTCCTCTTTTAGCTTTAAGAATTAAATCACTTTATTAAATTACCTGATTTTCACCTATTTTAGGCTTTTTATTACTGATTTCATCAGTATTTTCAGTAACTTCAGTCTGTTTTCGTTTGCGAGCAGGCTTAGCGGTTTGTTTACTCGTTGCTGGAGTACTTGTTGTTGCTTGTGACATTTTAATATCTTTAGGCTGATAAGCCAATGCCTTTTTTGCTAACGGCGCACGCCCTTTTGGTTTTTTACCATCAATCAACACTTATTTGGCTGCAATTGGTATTGTAACTAGGTGTTTCATTGCTGCAATTGCAATTATATATTTGCACATGTTTCTTTTTAAAAATGCTGGACAATTGCATTGACTTTTCATTCTTTTAGCGGATAGCTTAAGGTTATTATCACTTTTATTTTTTTTCCTGCACTTTAATTAATTACACTGTTTTTTAAAATTTTTTTTTGGAGTAAAATAATTTTATTTACTGCTCAAATAATCTTAGCTCTTTATTTAATTATTTGTTTAAAAAAACACCTCTTGGGTGACGTAAAGTAAAATATAATAAAAAAGTCAAAATTTCAAATAACCAAAAAAAAAGGACAGTTCTATTTTGCTTTGTTTTGTAATTCACTTTGTAAGTCCTTATTTAAGTTTTGAATAATAATTTTGGAATGATTTTTTTTCCCAAAAAACAAGTCATTAAAAATGACAAATTATTTTTATTTATTTATTTATTTAATTAAAGTTTAAGTCCCATGGACAATTTCAAATAAAAATTGATTAAGATTATTCAACATACAATATTCTATTAAATAAAAATAGTATTTTATCGAGTCGGTTAGTCCATAGTTATTGCATTCAAGGCACCATTCAATCAAAATAACACTGGATGCTGAATCATGTTCAGTGCAATTAATATGAATCAGATCTTCTACTTTTGATAACTGTTTAATAAAAAAAGTATTCTCTCTTTCAAATACCTTGTATCCTTTCCTTAAGAATTCAAATACATTTTTACATAATTGGTTATTGAAGATTTGTTTGAGAAAGAATATCTTATGCTCATAATAAATTTGTCTAATTGACTCCAACTTTAATGCTTTGTTCAACGGTTTTGTTTTTGTAAATTCACTGAGTCCAATAAATCGTTTTATTAAGATATTTTGCCGTATATCAAATTCCTTTAAACTCTTCTCATTAATAAATATATTATCTAAATGATATCTAAAGATTGACTGAGAAAATTGCTTGTACAAGAAAGCTATGGTTTCTGGCAAATTATTTTTATAAGGATTGACATTGTGATTAATTTTTTGCTGATAAAATGGGCATGTAGTGCTTAGGTAATTGCTTGAATGTCAAACTAAAGTTAAAATAAAAATAAAATAAAATAAAATAGTTCAATATAAAAGAAAATTAAAATTATGTATATTGAAATAAAGTTTATTAAAGAGCTACAGGATGCATATTTTAGATAATTGATTGTTCACGAAAATAAGAATAAATCTTACGATAGCAATTACACAATGGAGTCGGGTATTCGAGATATATTCGAGACCCGTACCCTTCTTTATTTTCTGCAACTATCTTAACAACTAATAGAACAGAGTTACTTAAACCAGTCCTAACATATCTCTCACTCAATTCAAAAAGTCGACTCGAGACAGTTAATTTAAGTTTATTTAAAGCCTCGAGGTGTAATATGTTGGAGGGAGTATCAAATTTTAGTTTAAGAATAGACCTAAAGGTACAGTTTTGAATAACCTGAATTTTTTTATATAAATTTCTGATATTGAATTCAAACAAGGAAAGGAATAATCTATGATGAGTGATTTATAAAGATTTCCTAGTTTGTCAAAACTTAGACAATAACATTAATTTAATTTTCATAAAATTTTGTAAATTATTTTCTAATTTTGATGTTAATTTCAAAAAAATAACTTTTTATTAATATTCTAAATTTTTTATTTGCTTTTACTATGAATAAACGGGCTCAATCATCCCTTTATGGGTTTTGACCTTAGGTCTCTTTGATTGAGTAGACAAAATCTTAATTAAATTTTACCTTGAGTTACAGCGTTCTTTAATTTCGTCAACCATTGAGTTAAAATTTAATTGCTTTTTGGCTTTAATTTTATTTCCTTATAACTTAAGACCAAAACACAGGAGGTTCTTACGATAAAAACTGATAGTATTTAGGTAATTTTAGTTAGCAGTTAATTACCACCCATTAAAAAGTGTCATCTTTTTATCATTAGAAATTAATATTGTCATTTTTAATGAATTGACGTGATTCTAGATGACTTATCTTAAAAAAAGATAAAATTTCTTTAAATTAAATGACTTATACTAAACGACTTTGTACAATACTGATTGAAATTAAAAATTATATTTTAAGAATTATTTTTCTAATCTTTCTATCTAATCTATATAAGTAAACTAAATTTTCTATTTTTATTCAAATTTCTTCAATTATTTCATTTATGTCTATGGTCTAGCTTCTGAAAAAATGTGTCTAGATAAATTTTTCTAAAAAATTAAATTTTTAAAAATCTTAAAAAAAATTATTTTACAGCATGATCATTTAATTTTAATAAAAAACAAAATACCAATTAAGAAGTGTACTAATATGCTGTCTATCTCTTATAAAGAGCTATTACTACTAGATTTTAGTCTTTAGTTACACCGGTAGCTTATATGCTGTAGTTATTATCTAAATGTATTACACAAACAAGTTTCTAAAGGACAAAAATATAATTAGCAAAAAGAATCCAAGAACTTCTTTTCTTTTTAGAAAATTAATAAAATTTTTTATTATTATTGTTTTCACAATTGTGTCAATTGTGAATAAATTTATAAGAATATATTTCTCAAAGAAATTACTACAGTTTTTGGGTCTTTTTATGTTAACAAGCTTTAAGCAATAAAATATTCACAACATGGCTAGATTTTTATTACATGAATAAATTTATTTAAAGTTTAAAAAGGCAAGTAATAATTTAAAAAAAAAATAGATTATTAAATCATTGTTAATTGAGGAATTAAAATAAAATTTTGAAAAAAATAATTATTAATTAAAATAAAAAAAGTTCCTCCAAAATGTATTGATGAAAAAAAATTACTTCCAAATGAAATGTCAAAATCCTATACTGACGCTATCATTCTAATTAAAAAATTAATTTCTTCTACTTACTAATATCCCAATTTAATTTTTATTTATATTAAAAAAATTTTATTTTAGTTAAAATATCTTTATTATTTTGTCAATTTGTTAGTTATTGTTGAATGTATTTAATCACCAAAAAAAAGCCTTAGTTGATCTTTCTAAAATTTTTTAATATTTATTGTAAAATGATAAAATTTCAGTAATAATTATCGAATAATAAAAGATGTGGAAGGCAATTCGTTGGCAAATTGAATATGTTTTTAATTAAAGTTTATTAATTAAATTAGAAAATTTAAATCTTCAAATTTTTTTAATATTAAATTTTAATGCAGTGATACATCTATAATATTCTAGCACAAAATTAATTTTAGCATTCAATATTGACCATAATATAAAAGAATAGTTTAAAACTTTAAAAAGTTAAAATGTAAAAATGTATTTAAAAATAAATTTTGATTTAGGTTGGATACAAATTTTGCACTGAAAGTATCAGACTTTGCGTTATCACGCGACATGTTTCCCCAAGATTACCACTGCCTGGAAGACAATGTAAACAAGCCAGTTAAATGGATGTCGTTTGAATCTCTTACCAGCAATACATACAACTCGCGCACTGATGTGTGGTCTTGCGGAGTATTTATATGGGAATGTTTTACTTTGGGTTCACAGCCTTATGAGGATATAGATCCATTTAAATTTGTGGATTATTTGGCGGACAAAGAAACAAATCGACTTCAAAGACCAGAAAATTGTCCTCAAGAGTTGTTCGACGTCTATTCAAAATGCTGGTCAGAGACGCCCACTGTTCGGCCTTCTCTGAAAGAGCTTTTCAACGCGACACACAAATTTTATAATACCTTGAATAATTATGTATAATAATTTTAATTGTTTTTTTTCTCAATTTTTTTATTTAATTGAAAAATAATCTCTTATGTTTTTGATTGTATGATTTAATGGGTATAATGAATTCCAAAATTTAAGAGATAATTGTACTAGTTTTATGTTTTATATGACAATTGCCAAAAGAGCTTGTAATTTTAACTTTTGGCTCTCTTAAATTTCACTAATAAATTTTTTTAACGCAAGTTTTATATCAGAAAAATTTTCCAAAAAATTGGTCAAGTGGTTATACGCCAATTTTCTCTGAGAGTATTTCCCTATTTTCATCTTCAGACATAGTTTTACTGGTCTGGTTTTTAATAATTAACATCAATTAATTAAAAATTTAAAATACAAGAAGTAGAAGTTTATCATTTTACTTTGATGTCTTTTTATAATTTTTAAATTTTAGTGTTTGGTAAAAGGATTACTTGGAATACCCTAATTTCAAAAATTTTTCACTTAATTCATATTCCAAAATTGTACCAAATTTTATTGCAATGAAATTAAATAACATTAGAATAATTTTAATCCATTTTTTACAGGCTTATCTACTTTTACCAAAGTTGAATAATTTGAATCCAAAGGTAGGGTAAAAGCAATTAATTTTAATTTTTTATTCAGCATATAATCTTGGTCTTGTTGAAAATCTAAATTGCATATGACCGGTATTTGTATTCCAATGTAGTTGCTTAAATCACCTTTTAGCTTTCCAATGGCTAGAGCAAATCCAATTTTTTGCTCTCCAAAATCCACTACGCAAAAATTGTTGCCACTTTTTGTTGTGGTTATTATGTCAACAACTGTCGCCGATAAAATTTCAACAGACTCAAAATCTTTGTAATCTGCCATGCTGGTCTGAAAAAAATTTGGTCCCGTTTTAACATCTGGTAAGAGAATCTGTTCTCCATTGGTAACTGTAAGACATGGTGTTAAAGGTATCGCTTGGCCATCATTTAGTTCATCAGGAAAACCAAGCGTTAAATATTCTGATTTTATACCAGCAATTCGCAAAAATGGTAAATTAGTCAAGCCGATTATTTGTTTACCAATGAGCTCATCAATTTTGTAATTTCTGGTGAATTGACCACAACTTTTTTTGTTTACTTCAAATAAAGCGTCCATTTCGTATCTTGGTTTACGCGCTTTAACCAAACACTTAACATCGATAATCGTTCCAACTTGAAAGGACAACTTTTTTATCTGGTCCAAGCTGATGGATTTTGCTTCAAAATTCAACTCACTCATAAAATACATTACAAAAAATTACAATAGAGAAAAATATTTATATAAATTTATTAATTTTTTTGTTTGAAAAATTCAATTAGGTTTTTTTTTTGTAAAAATAATTTATAATTTTTTATTTGGTGAATACATGGTTAAAATTCAAACAAATTAATATTTCATCTTAACTCGCTAAAAAAGTTATTAATTTGATTCAAAAGAGAGTTTTAATTAAAAAAAAATTATTTTTTAAATTAAGCTACAAACGAAATTTACTAAACATAATAAAGCAGTTTTAATAAAAAATCCTTAATATTTTTTTACCTAAAAAAAATGCCAAAAATTTCAAGTTATTTAATTTTTCTTGGTAGCTTAGTACCATCACCAAGCTCAGTTTATTAATTAAAATTTATTTAAAGCTTATTTTGACTTTTTCTTAACTTTAAAAATCCAAGACAGTTGAAGTTAAAACCATTGTCTTGCAAACAATATTAAAAATAATTGCAAAAAACATGTCGAATTATTATAACCCCAACAAAGCTTATCATTTAAGCGCTTTAAACTCTCTTTAACATAAATAATCTCACTTCTCTATAAATAAAATAAAATAATTGACTATTGAATTAAAATTTATTTAAAACTTCAATTTAAGCTTAAAAAAATTGGCAATATGATCCAAAAGCAAGAGTTAGAGTGTTTATTAAAGCAATATGGTCAAGAACATTTGGTCCAATTCTGGGATGAATTATCCATGGAGCAAAGACAGCAATTATTTACTGAAATAAATGAAATAAATTTTGAACAGGTGACGTCTAACTTCAATAAAGTTAGATCAGAAATGAAAAACGCTCAGAGACAAGTTGACTCAATGATACAACCAATTCCGTCCGAGGCCAAAGGTAGCCTTGAAAACATTGACCAAATTGAGAGCTATGAGGCCGAAGGTCTCAGGTCTATTGCTCGTAATGAAGTAGCTGTTCTTTTGTTGGCTAGTGGTCAGGGAACTAGACTTGGTGTCTCATACCCTAAAGGAATGTACTCTGTTGGTCTGTTGTCAAATAAAAGCTTGTACCAAATTCAAGCTGAAAGGCTTTTGAAGATAAAAAAGTTAGCTGATGAAAAATTTCCCACCGAGGCCGCTGATTCCGATCAAACATCCATCCCTTGGTACATCATGGCCTCAGAACAAACACAAAAATTCTTCGAGACCAACAATTTCTTTGGTCTTGATGGGAAAAATGTCAACTTTTTTGAACAATACCAACTGCCATGTTTGACCAATGAGGGTAAAATAATTCTTGATCAAAAGCACAAAATAAGCAAGGCACCTGATGGAAATGGAGGCTTGTATCGTGCTTTGTACCAGAGAGGCATCCTGGACGATATGAAGAAAAAAGGAGTCAAGTATGTACACATCTATTGTGTGGATAATATTCTGGTTAAAATGGCTGATCCGGTCTTTATTGGTTTTTGTCTGTCAAAAAATGCTGACTGTGCTGCCAAAGTTGTAAAAAAAGTTCAACCAGAAGAAAAAGTTGGAGTTATATGCAAAGTCGATGATCAATATCAGGTGGTCGAATACTCTGAGATATCTGAACAAACTCGAAATATGAGAGATGACAATGGTGAGCTTACATTCAATGCTGGAAATATATGCAACCATTTTATGAGTGTTGATTTTTTGAGTGATATTTATGAGAGTGAAAAGCAAATGCCGTACCATGTGGCTGAAAAGAAAATACCATTCATTGACGCAAGTGGTCAAAGAGTTTTGCCAAAGAGCAATAATGGAATTAAGCTGGAAAAATTTGTGTTCGATGTGTTTCCATTTAGTCAACGTTTTGCTATTTGGGAAGTGCCACGTGACCAGGAATTTTCGCCATTGAAAAATTCCGATGAAGCTAAAAAAGATTGTCCATCAACCTGCAGAGCCGATTTGTATGCTCAGCATTACTCATGGTTGAAAAATGCCGGTGCCTTGTTTGACCATAAGATGGACCAAGTTGGTAGGAATTTGTTCGAAGTATCACCTCTAGTTTCGTATAACGGAGAAGGCTTAAGAGAACATGTTGGCGGAAAATTGCTCAGGAGCCCACTTATAATTGAATTGGATCAAATGAATACAATTAAATTTAATGACATGAATATGGAAAATTATGAGAAAGAAGATATTTTAATGGGCGCTTAAATAATTATATAATTTTTTTTAATTTTATAAATTTTTTATCAATTTAATGTGTATTTAATTTAATTTTCTAGAGCCAAATTTAAGACAGTAATAAAGATAATTTTAAATTTTTTTATCCACAAAAATTCATATTTTTATCCTATCTATATAAATTATTCATAGCAGACAAAAGAACTTAAAATTTCTTTAGCATTTAGAAACATATTTAAAAAATAGTTTAAGATTCATTTTATAAAATAAATTTAGAAAAAGGTTTTATTTAATTGCTAACCATTAAAAAAATTAATCAATTTTGATTATTATTTTTTTGCAAATTTATAAATAATTAATTAGTATTTTCTTTTAAAAATATCAATTAATTGTTATAAATCAAGAAACCTATTTACTTATAAAAATTTAAAAGTAGTAGCAGTGGTAGTAGCATAAAATGCTTTGGCAAAGGCGGGTCTTCAAGTAGTGGCGCAAGTAAACGCACCAAATAACAGCCTACGACCAAAGGCTCTGCGACAAGTTCTGGTATTCTCTACTAGGCTATCAAGACCATCCAAGACCAACTTTTGGTGGCCATTGATGAATGACACTTGACCATGGTCATGCTGTATTTTATGTAGCTGAATTAAATCTCTACTTCTCCGTCGCTCTTCTAGAGTGCTCCAGCCAAGAGCCTCTCATCTTTCGGTGTATGAACTAGTTTTCAATTCAGGCACTATTTTCGAAAATCTTCACTGAACTTGTTCAAGAACATCAATATCGATACGGGTTCCAGGGTGCTACAGCAAACTCTAGATGGGAACGAACCAATGATTTGAATGGAAGGTCTACTAACTTTATAAAGAAGTAAGGGAATGTAAATCTGATACGACTAGCCACCATTGTTGCTCTTGCTGCTGCTCTCTTGGTCTGTTCGCCTGACTTAAGATCACTGGTGATGATGATGCCGAGATCAGGTTCCTTCGGTGTCTTTGTGCATCTGCTATTAGCAATGAAATGCGGGACTAAGAATTTCCCCTTGTTCCATGACTTAATCGATAATCAGTATAGGTCCAGCTGCATAAATAATAAAATGAACTTTTTATAAACTTTTATTCTGAATTTAAATAAACAATAGATAAAAAATTTTTCTAAATTCAAATTTAAAAACAGACATTTTAAATAGACAAGATTCATAAGGAAACCTTATGTGTTTATCATCCTTAAATGGCTTATTTACAAATGTCCATGAAGCAATTTTACTACATTAATCGACAATAAAAAAAAAACTTATCTCAGATAATCAATTATTTTCCAAAATTTCATAATCTTTATAAAATGGATAGATAGGCTTGAAAACATCGGCATTTGATTCAATTATTTGTTTTTGCTTGCCATTAGTTGGATTTAAATTGGCCACATCAGGATCAAAAATGCACTCTTCAAATTCATATTTAAGTTCAGAAGTCGTGTTCTTTTTCCTAAATGGAATAGTACCAATTTGAATAGGTATATCCAAATCGGTGCTAGTTGACACGCCAGTAGCGTCAAAATTTAAAAAAAGCTCATAAGATACATCAATTAAGTGACTGTTGCCCATGGTAGATGGAGAAATGGACGGTATTGGCAATCTCATGTCTTTGAACTTTTCAGTTGTTTTGGCATCAACTTTTTTGGGAAATTCCAGCATTGCCACTTTTCGAGTGCACCTATGCACCCGATTTCTGGCCTGAAAGCTCAAATTTTGCATCAAAAACAGCTTCATTTTTTTCACTTCACGCTTGGTTTTATTTTCCACTTCTACATTTGAATAAATATGCTCACCTGGTACAAAACCAGCTAGAATAAAATTGATTTAGTTTTTTGAAATTTATATTTCAAATTAAATAATAATAGATAATTGATTTTTACTTTTTGGAACTAGAAATGAAACAGTTATTGGCTTTGATCGACACGGTCCACAACAAAGAACTTTCTTGGTGCTAACTCCATACGGCTGTAGGAGCATTGGGTAGTTGTTCAGATCGACATGGCTTATGACAGAGAATGCTCTCTCTGTATGCTTGTCGATCGCCCTTTGGAAAACATAGGTTTTTTTACAATTTAAATAACAAAAGGGTCAGATACCAGGGAATGTCTATGGTAGCCTTGATCAGATAGCGGATCTTTCCATTTAAATGCTCAAAGCTAGTTGGCAAGTTATCTGGTAGTTTAAACTCAAAGGGAAAATAGTAGCTTCTAGCCTCAATAAACAGGTCTTTTTCAGGCTCTTTTTTCATAAAATACAGAGTTTCGTCAATGTAGCTTTCCTGGTCGCGATAAGTGGCCTCGCCTTGTGTCCACTGCACTTTGGCTTTTCCATTTATTCTCAATTTAACGCTGTTTATTTTCAATCTTTCACTCAAAGAAAACTTAACTGTTCCCTTTATTGTTTCACCACCTGAGAAAATTGGTGTCTCTTTGTCAAAAACAATGGAAAAATACTTCATGTTATTTTTTTTTGTTTTTTTATTTGCTAATAATAATAGATTAAGTTGAGAAAAATGGAAATTTATATACTTAGTTTTTTTTTTAATTTTTAATAAAGGAAAAAGTTAAAATTGCTAAGCAGAGATTGATGTATTTCCGTAAATGAGAAATGGTGTTATTTTTTCAAAGAATCAAAAAGAATGATTTTTTAATTTTTATCGATTTATTTAGTGTCATTGAGCCGAATGCGAAAGAAGTTTTATTAGAAAAAATCATTATTAATTAGTTTTTAAAAGACTTTCTTTTAATCGCTGACGTACAGGAAACTTAAAAAACAACAAATCAGATTAATTGGGGGTTGACACTTGATAATTGAGGGAGTTTAAAATTTATTGGGACGTGACCAGGTGACTTAGTTGAAGTTTTTACTTCAAGTCACACATAAAGTTGCCAGATACTAAATATATTAATAATTAAATAGAGCTAGAATTCCTATTTTGCTTCATTGTCACTTGTCAGTGAAAATCTTTTTTCAAAAAAATTTTGATTAAAGTAATCCAGTATATTCTATTTAAAAAGTAAATTAATTCATCTTTATTCTCTAAAATAATCGAAGGTCAATTGTCTACAAAATTTTTGCTAAGTATAGAAGTTTTACAAGCACTATTCAACAGTAGTCAACTTGTTTAATCATACATTTGAATGAAGAGACTGGTGCTGTGTCTGATCGAAGCCGTTGTGCTAGATCTCGGAAGCTAACTTTTAGTGATGAAAATTACAATTTCAGAGAGAAAATATATATTTATTTATCAAAAACTAGTCACTGATTTTAATTCTAAGACCCAAGGGGTTATGATTAGTTAGTATACTGGAATGAAATATTTTCAAAAAGAGGCTTAGTCTCATAGATCGGTCAGAAAACTCCTTCTCGTGTAAATAGAGACGAAATTGGATCGATGATTGATTGATTCAGAGTTATTTTCAGTGACTAATCCATTTTTTAGTCAATGGTAAATCAAGAGTAATAGTAAAAGGTTTTGAAAATAAAAGCTTCATCCTAAGTTCTGTAAACTAAGTTTACAAAACGGTGGACGCTAAGTCGATATCTGGGGATGCATTTCTAGCAAAAGCACTGGTATATGCGGCATTTATCCAGGACAAATTAATCAACTTGAGTACATCAAAACCTTCGAAAACAATCTTAATCATTTGTTGAACTCCTATTTGAGCTTAATGATTCTTAGATTTTTCAGTATAATGGGGCTTGAGCTAATACCGCTCACTCAGTGAACGACTGCTTCAAAGAACAGAATATTGAGATTCTGCCTCGGTGTGCCGATTCACCAGATCTTAACCCTATCGAGAACTTATGGTCATACATGAATTTCAATTCATTTTTCAAAAATTGTAAAAAAAAGCTATGAAACGTTATAAAAATACTAAAATATGCGATTAAATATAGTTAAGCATTCAGAAATGTTCTTTTCAGACTTGCTTTTAAGTCACAGTTTTAAGTCAAAGTCATGACTTCAAGTAAATTACTTATAATTTGCAAATAAATGATAAATTTTTCCCAAATTTAAAAAACCTTAGTCTTTAAATTTAAATTTTCATGAAAAACGAAAAATTAAAAAAAATAATCGTTTTTAGGCGAGTTGAAGATTTTTATTTTGAATTTGCAAAAAGTCAAGTCATTGACTTGGTTCTGATAAAATTCGATCAAAAATTAAACTTTGCCCTTCCTCAAGGGCGCTTTTCTTTGTCTCACTCCTAGCTTTGATTTTATTGTATCTATAATATTAACTTAACTGAGTATGATAGCTCATTTGGTCACTTAAAAGCAGGTTAGGGAAAATCAATTCGAAAAATCTCTAAAATTCCTTCAAGTTACTAAAAAATATCGACTTTCCCAAATTACTATACCAATATACTAAAATTAGATTTTAATAAAAAAAATAATTTTAAACAGAATGGCCCCACAGTGTAAAATATTGCCTGAATATGTAGTGTCCAGGTTAACATAAGCCTTCAAGGCAGCTTTAGATAAATACAGCGAAAATGACAATTAAGCAGCGATGGACTCAGACATTTTGGAATGTTACAGCAAACTCTACTAATTAAATAGCCATATCAAGTTTTTAGTCTAGAAATTTGGATAACTTTAATTTTTTTTCATTTTAAATGTAAATTTTTAAAAAATAAATCATTAATTATTTATTATTAATCACTAATAACAAAGACTTAAAGCGTTTTTTAAATAATTTTATTTGACATCAAATCATATTCATGATTAAAGCTTTGTCACCAATGTCTGCTTTTCCATGGTACATAATTGCTATTGGAATTATTAAATCTATGCTAAGTATGTCGACACATTCTTCTGATTTTGAAATTGAAAATTCTGACTGATTACCACGCAAAGGTATGACATTCTACGATTCATAATTCCCATTAAAAACAGCTAATTAACAAGAAAGATTGGATTCTTGTTTTTCTGTGAAAATTCTCCAAATAACTTATTATCTTTTCACCATCATTTAGACATACTCACTTTAATTAGACGTTTTTTCTTACAGAAAAACTCTTCCTGACTAGTCTAGAATTGTTTTTGCTAGATAATTATTATAATTAAAATTCTTCAAAATAATTTTCAAAAAATCTTAGCATATCTTTAGTTAATTTGTACCAAATATCCAACCAACAATCATATCGTTTTATGTCCAAGAGCTCAAGAGCTAAATCAGTGTCTTATCGGCCTTAAATTTGATAAGCTTTGAATTTATGAACAATATTTTTCCACAATTTTTTCACCTTTTACCAACAAAAGTACAATAATTCATGATTATACGGTTTATATAATTTCGCAATGAATTAATAAGCAGAGAATTTTATAATTAGAATCACGATTATTAATAAAAAAAATTTGAATGCTTCTTAAAAATTCAAAACCATTTTTTTAGAATTACCAAATTAACCTAACAATTTAAAATCTTATTTTTTGTTACCTTAACAAGCTATTTATTGCCTAATATTTTATGCATTTTTTGAATAACATTTTCTCATTTGTGATAATTAATTTGAGCTTATAATAATTAAAAAAATTAAATTTAAAATGGGATGGGAAGTAATAGAAGAAGGAGAACAAGTAATTATCTTTAAAATTTAAAATAATTGATTAAGCTTCTAAATTAGGCCTTGCTGTATCGGTTCAGTGGTAAAATCTCTCTTAAAAAAGGTCCAAAACGCGTAAGTAAACAACTTTTGGAGTCTCAAATATCTATTATTAGATAATTAATAGCTCTGGCTTGTGGCAAGCAAGCTTAAAAAGCTTGACAAAATCACTGCCCACCATGACGAATACCTGGCTATTGAGTATTTAGATGGCCATACTGAGCATAAACAGGGGTATGCATTTGGACAAATAGTTTGCCCATTTCTAACTTTATTTTCAGGCCCTGGACCGAGTACTTAAACCCTTTGGTCCATCTGAAGATTCAGACTAAAAAATGCTACTGCTTGGACACCAACTGTGCTATTGTTGTCTACAGCAAAGTAGATAAAGGTGATCACAGTGAAGTAAAAATAGTCAAAGGACCGGGCATTTTTATGCTCCAGCCGAATGAATGGTACATTCCAGAGTTAATTGGCAAAACTAATAGCTTCCATTAGGGTGCATAAATTCAGCTGGCATGGCGAAGAAGATAACAGCAAGGTAAAATATGTAGCTGGAAAAAATAACTTTGAAATTTTGAACTGTGCTCCTGATCAATTATACTACAATGTGGATGAGGTGAGGACCGCCGATGATGCCTTGCTACGCATCAAAGTAATGATATTTTATGAACTTAAAGACATTAAAAAAATGGTAAATTAAAATTTATCTCTTTTTTTGTTGCGTTGGTCATTGAAATTTTAAAAGATAAACGAGACCAAAGATCCTCTAGCTGATTTTATAAAGTATTAGATTTTATTAATTTTTTAGAATTTTTTCTGATCATTTTCTACCACTAGTTGCTGCAAATCTGACGTAATTGCATTCACAGCGGCCAAGACATATTTGAACTTTATAGAAAGTTGCCATATGCTGAATGATTTGAAAAACTATCCAACATTGGTGAATAGATCTGAAAAAAATGGCTACGAAATTACCAAAGTTGTTTTCCGGGGCTATTTTGCCAGTCCCAAACTTCAACACTTGCACGATACCTCAGTAAAAACACGCACAGATCTTAGATTAAACGTAATCTATTATTTTAATTTAATTAATCAATTTAATAGATAATATTTTTCAAATTTAATTGAAAGTATGAGGCAGAAATTCAGCAGCAAAAGCAATTAGATTTTAATTTAAAAAATGAAATAAGTCGCCTGCAAATAGGTACATAAATTTAGATCACATTTAATTAGGCTTTTAATGTACGAATTTAATTAAAAAGAACAAGACTTGGAGTATCAAAAAGTTCTAAATCAATTGGAGTTGAGCAAAGCCAGACTGACCGAGTCCAATCGCGTTTTGTACGAAGAGGAAAAGGCCAAAATTGAGATCGATACCAAGTCTAAATTAAAAAAACTAGAGGTTTAAAATTTAGGTTATTTATTTTTTTATTTTTGACAAAATTAATTATAAGAATTTGGCAAAAAAAAATGAACAAAAGCTGGAACATTTGGAAAAATTGAACAAAATGAACGTTGATTTGACAGAATATTTGGTGTCCTCAATGTCCAGGGCAGATAAACGCATCAAAATACAGAAGCATAGGAATAATCTCACAGGAAAAGAAAATGAAGAATCGACCAACTTTCATTTTCATGATTAATTAATGTTTTTTCTCCAAATATTTATTTTGTTGTATTTAGTTTTTTAATTTAATTTTTTAATTATAAGTAGGTTAATATTTCCTTTATTTATATCATTTTAGTTTAAAAAAAAGAATTAGAAAAAATTCTTTTTTTCAATTTAAATCAACAAAATTTCTTAAGTAAAATTTTGATTATAATTCTGATTAATAAATATTATATTATTATTATTATTATTATTATTATTTAAATTCCAGCTGCAAACAATTTTGTCAAATAGCCCTATTTTTCCTTTTTGTTTAAAAATAGTTTATTAATATTGAAAATTTTTTTTATCTAAATTTTATTGTCATTAAAGTTTTATATTTTTATTTTTATAGTTTTTAAAAACAGTGATATAATTATTTGATAATTTATCATTTTTTTATATAATTAAAAAAATAGATTTTTTTAGATAAATTTATCATAAAAAAATTATTAAATCTGTATGTACTGACATATTAATAATTTTTGTGACTATCAGAAATGCAAAATATTTAAAATTTTATTAAATTTAGAAAATGTCACCAATTTAACATAAATTCAAATCATTTACCAAATTTACGAAGTGACAAAAATTAAATTTTGATAAATTTTTTTCTATAAAATTAATATTTACTTGATTTTAGCATTAATGTTTCATGGTATATCTAACTAAATGCTTATGATATTTTAGATTTATTTTAGAACCTGTCCAATTGAATAGATAAATGCGAAATTAGAATTTAAAATAGGTAAAAAGCTGATTTTAAAAGACAATAAAAAATTTAGTCAATTTTAGATGGACATAAAATTTTAAAGTTTCATACAGATAACTTTACTAAGCGTTCGTTTATTAAACATAGATAAAGTTAAATTTTAAATAAAATTTTGACAAGATCTAAAAATTAATCAATTTTTAAAATTATTTTTTTAATTTTATAATATGTTTTCTTTTAAGCGAATTCTTTAATTTCGTACAAATCGGCTCGTTTTTGGCTCAAGTAAGGCATATTGGTTCTAATTTCACTTAGTTTATCTATATCTAATTTTAAATTTGTAATTAGATCCACTAATTTTACTTTTGTAAAATAAAAGATGAAATTTACCAATATCTGCGTAGATAATTTCTTCATCGGCACCAGCTTTTGAAATTATTTCACCATAGGGATTAGAGACGGAACTATGACCCCAGGCATTGTAGTCTGCGTTCATACACCTTGCCGGAGACACAGCAGCCACATAAAGCTGATTGTCAACAGCTCGTCCACGAATCAAAAGTTCCCAATGAGCCGGACCAGTGGTTAGATTAAATGCGCCTGGATAAAAAATCATATGACAGCCTTTTTTTTGGTAAATAGCGGCCATTTCAGCAAATCTTAAATCATAGCAAATTCCAATGCCAATTTTTCCATAAGCTGGAGGAACAAAAAAAATTTTTTTTTACCAATTTAAAAGAATATTTTACTAACGTGTATCAACAACTGTTAGTTGGTTTCCTGGACTTAAATTGGTGCTCTCTTTGAATGTTATTTTTCCTGGTATATCAATATCAAATAGGTGTACCTGTTAGTTTAAAAATTAAGTAAAATAAAATTTTTTTCTGGTCAAACTTTTCTGTGCTTTGCGATCAAGTTTCCCTGTGGATCGAAAACAATACAAGTGTTGTACAGTTTTTCACCATCTCTCTCTGGTATAGATCCACCAATTAGATAAACTTGGTTTTCTTTTGCTGCATTGGCTAGAGCTTTAGTGGTTTCACCTTCTGGAATAGGCTCGCTGTATTCTGGGAAATATTTGACCCCGTAAGGGCTGTTAAAACACTCGGGAAGAGAAATTATTTTAGCATTGTTCTTGGCAGCGATAGATATGTGCTCCACTGCGCGCCTAATATTGTCTCTTTTGTTATTAGATACAAGAAGCTGAATTAAAGCTGTTCGGAATTCTTTATTGGACATTTTAAAATTTTAGCAATACAAAATTATGTTTTGAATAGAAATACTTGGAAACATTTTGCTCAATTTGTTTTTTTTTCGATTAATTTTGATAAGATATCAGATTAAATAAATTAAAATTAATATTTTTATCACGTGATTAAGGTAGCGTTTTGATTTTTTATTTAGAGAAAAAAGACAAAATTAAAGACAGCAAATAATTTTTTTAAATTTTGAGATAAATTTTTCTAATAAACTTTGTCAATATTGACTTCCATATAAAATTATTAGTATTGACCATGAATAATATATTTACCATCTAAAATTAGAAAAAAATGTAAAAGTCTTTTAACTTTATTTTTCTGTAGATCAAATCTAATATTATTAAAAAGGGATTTTTTTAATAAATATTTTTAATATAGTATTCAGTAGTGTAATATTAAATAATTTAGCACTAAACTATTAATGAATAATATGAAAAAAACAAATTCCATAATTAAGAAGTTATTAATAAAATGAATTGGCTTTTTGAATATATTTAAACCGAGCCATGGTGCTATCTGTCTTACCTAGAAAACACCCAACAATAAATAAAAACTTAAACAATTTAATTAGTTTAATAATATATTTTCGTTTTTTATTAGCTATGTTAATAATTTTTTCCCAACAATAAATAAAAACTTAAACAATTTAATTAGTTTAATAATATATTTTCGTTTTTTATTAGCTATGTTAATAATGAAACGATATAAAAGTCTTATAAAATTTAACAGTTAGTATTAGCTTTTCAACAAAAAAATGGAATTAAATGATAACTTTGGTCTACTAAAAACTTTTACTATAAATCAGCTTTGTCTGACAAAGAACAAGAAAATGAAAAGCCTGGAAGAAGCCACAGTTTCGCCGCAGTGTACTGATTTTCCTACATTACTTCACGGAAAAAATGGTCAATTTAGTCGATTTCCCAATTACTTTTAGTCTTATCTTTAAGGAAACAAATTATCTGAGTTCTTATTTCACTTTTAACGCTTTTTTACCATTTTTTAACCAACATTCCTAGTTATTTGAGGGTATAGTTCAATGAATCACAGACACTGAGTCAAAATAATATATAGATGTTTTATTTATCAAATTTACACATATTGGATAATTTTTGAATTAAGAATATTTAGAAATTCAATTTATAAAAGTCAATTTATAAAGTTTTAATTAGAGATTAATGATTAATGGCAAAATTTCTTGATTGACTTTTTATGTATAGTCTCATTTATTTTTTTTAGTTTTTTATTATTTTATGTTAAGTAAAGGGTAAGTTAAAAAAACGATTGTCTATCTGATAATTAAATACCAGCTGAATTTTAAATTAGGGGTTTTATGGTATTATTACCACAAACCAAATCCGAAGAAATATATTGAAATATTTGAAATATATAAAAAAAAAACATTATACAAAAAACATTAAAATTATAATTTGTTTAAAAAAGCAAATTTAATTTTGAAATTTAATATGGAGCTGGATAATGAAGCTGGTATTGATATAAATTTAACCATTATTTGATTTTTATTTTCTTTCCATTTTTCAGGCGAGTGTTAAATTTAATTATCATGTATTTTATATCAATTTGAAGGATAGAGTTAGCTTTATTAAGAATCATATGTTATAAGTAAATCATTAACACTAAATTTTATTCTATTAGGTTTTAAAACTTTGAGACCAAAAGCATTAGGCAACTAATGTAGTCAGACTGGCGATCAGAAATTCTTCTCACCAAGATTTGTGCGAGCATTTCAATTTAGTGTTAGAATGGCCTTTTTTTATTATTCTTTGCTTATTTAGAAAAAAAAATAATTTATAAGTAAAAAAGTTAATTTTAAAATAAAAATTACTATGAAATATTCATCTCAAACCAAGTTATTTAATGCTTTTTTTCTTAATGATTTTTGATTTCAAACCGTCTTATTTAATCGAAACTGTTTTTCTTGGACGACCTCAGCTTCTTTTTTGAGATAAATTAGTGTCAGTAGTTGATTATATAACTAAACTAAAATCGGGCTAGTAGCTGATTCAGCTGTGTAGTGTTGTAATTGGAGTATCAGACTGAGTTGAAGTTGTTGGTATTGAAAAAAGTTCAAGATTTAAAGGTTCAATTGAATTTCAAAAGCTAGTAAGGTTTTTTAACGGCGACCTCTTGAAGTATTTTTTTGGATTCTCAAATCAAGTGCTGGGAAAGTTAGCAATTCAATATTGTATGCGATACCAATTAATTAATTAGGGAACTAATGAGTAAAAACTTATAGTTCTCTAATCTACATTAAAACGTTACCCAAACCGGACACAGTTAAATTTCTGAAATAAAGATTAAATTAACAAGAAATTACAAATACTTTTTGTAATTTTTGGTATTATTGATAACTAGACTTTTTAACTTTTAGTACAGAAGGGTTTGTAACCAGTCATGCTTTTATTAAATTAATGTTTCATTTTTACGTTTATGTTTTATTATTTCTCCATATACCCAGGTCTCGTTCTCATTTATATCTCATAGGAGATCTAACTGAGATACAATGAGGACTTTATCGCGAAAGTAATGAGATTCAGGCTAGATCTCATTAGAAAAACTGTATGAAGATTCACGTGAGAATCTCCAGAGCTTCTCCAAATTTTTTCATTAATTTTCTCATTTTTTTCTAATGATAATCTGAAAATATAGAATTATTTGATGTTTATTTGATGTCAAGTATTTGGGTGTTTTTTTCACTTGAATCAGTCGATTTGGAAAAAGATTCAGAAATTAAATCTAGAAGATGCCTATAACTCACTATCTTCAAAAGTTGATTATCGAAAAATGATAAAGTTGTTAATTGTGCTAAGCTATGTGCCTCCCGGTGATGTTTTTGAGTTATTTCATCAAATTAAGAGTTTATTGGATCTCAATGATCCTATTCAAAAAAATATTTTATTATTGTATGAATATTTTGAAGAATATTATATTGGAAAAGAAATCTTAAAGAAAACTGGTAGAGGAAGGGGTGTTAAGACAATTAGTGTCAAAAATGAACCTTTATTTTTAATAGATTTTTGGAGTATAAACTATCGTATTATGAATCAAATACCTCGAACAACTAATCATGTCGAGTCTTGGCATAATTCTTTTGGAAATATGCTTAAAAGTCACCCTGTTATTTATGATCTAGTCGAAAGCCTTCGGAAAGAAAATAAAAGAACCGAGGATAATTTAGTCAGAGTGAGAACAGGACTCTCATATACGAATTTGGAAAACGATCAATTTGAAAAACGTATAAAAGAGTTATTAAAAGACTATGACATATCAAAATTCGATGAATTTTACCATAGATTAGCATTAGTAGTCAAATATTGAAATTAGGAATTAATTATTGGATTTTTTTTAAACATTTTTTTATTGACTTAATTGATAAAAATAGCTAATTGGCAATTATTATAAAAAAAATAAAATTTATTTTGAACTTGTTTATTTTTTTATTGGCTATTTTCAAATTTACCTAGCTATTTTGAAACTACTTTTTTGATAAATTGATTTCTTAAAAAGTGCTATTCTGATTAATTTTTTTTGACACATTTTTTTTTAATCGTTTCCCAATTATACTTTATATATAGAAGAAAAAATTTAAAAAATGTCAAATTTTATATAAATTTATTGTTAAAATATATAAACAAACAATAACGAACCAAAAAAATAAAGAACAATTATGCTTTAATTTGACGCTTGGCGGCATCATAGCACCTTCTTTTTGCAATTTTTCCCACCGAATACCATGTGTCTTCTATTTTGTTTTCTGGGATTTGAAATTTATCATAAAAGCATCTATTTTAGACAGAAAATAATAAGTTAAATTTAGAAAATATTTTCTCCTACCTTTTAAGAGTTGAACTCTTGATGGTTCAAGCTGAATTCTTTTAGCAGTTGGTTTAACTTTAACCACTAGACCATTATTTCGTTCTTCGTTTGTAAAAAGAATATTCATGATCATTGAAACAAAAGATGTCTGATTTGAAGCTCTTACATACAAAAGATTTTTGCCATTGTACATCTAAATAACATATTTTTTAGGTAAAAGTTAGGAAAAAAAAATTAAAAGATATTTGTTTATGTGTTGACACAGATTTAGTATAAATTAATATTCATATCTAACCAGACTGTATCAAGAAAAGCTTAATTTATGCTTTAAAATTTTAGACAGAACTAAAAAAATATTAATAATAAGTTAATTAAATAAAATTGTTATTCAATTATCTTTAGAAAATTTTAAATAAAAACATTTACAATTTCTGTAGGAAAATTGTTGACTTTTTTATTTCTCTTCAAGATTTCCAGAATTTCGGAAACATTTTTTTCAATCCTTGAAATTTTATCTTCTAGCAATTTCATGTCACTCAGACTAGCTTTCTTCGCACTTGATTTACTACTAGAAGAACTGGTTGAGGAAGAAAATTCAGTCGAAGCTTAAGTATCATGGATTGATTTCCTATTTGGAGTAGACTGAAAAGTTAAAAGCTTTGAGCAAGATTTCTTGGAAGATTTTGGATAATTTTCAGCGCTACAGGATTCATTATCAGATGAAGACAAAGAGTCAAAATTAACAATATCTGATTTATCTAGGTCAGCTACTTTAATAGACTTGCTTTTGATTTTTTCTGAAAAATGTTTTAAATAGCTAAGATCTTTGAGAATTTGGTTCCTGCTATTAACCATGCCTTCTTGTTTAAAAAAAATGAAAATTTGGCTAAGAATCTAATGTAATGTCAAACTCTTCCTTAATTGTGTATCTTCTCTATATTCAAAATCGGTTTCTTCGAAGTCGGTTTCAATTTCACCTGCATTTAATTTGATCCGGCTTTATTACAATGTCTAAAAGAACCTTGGTAAAGTGTAAAAAAAAACTTTATTAAGCATCAAAAAATTTTTAATAAATTTAATAAATATTAATCTAATTTAATGATTATTTAATACCTCGTGTGACAATCTCGCCGGTTATCCAACTATTTTCAAATTTAAATTTTGCTGATTTGCATTTTAGAAGCTTATTTTTTGTATCATGATAAAAAGTGAAAGTACTATCTTTCTTGAAATAAACACAAACAAAATTGTTTTCTGAAAATTGAAATTTGAATTAAAGCTTAAATTTTTTTAATAATGTTCATATTCATAGATAAGCTTAGAAACAATTATAAAATCATCTTTTTCAAGGTTTTGTGAAGTTCAGTACAAAAGAACAGAACAAAGTGTAAAAAAATGAAATAACTTTTTTTCTAAAAGTTTTAAATTAATTCTGTGAATCAGAATGGTGCAACATTCTAAGTTGCATCAACTGTAAAAGTCTGCTAATGATGTGCAAAATCTCTGCAAAATGCACTACACTCGATTATTTCGAATTTTATTTCTGCTGAACTCTGCAAAATTAGCAGACATAGATATTTGATGCAACTTTGAATGTTGCACCATTCTGCATTTACAGAATTAGGTTTAAACCTTTAGAAAAAAAGTTATTTCATTTTTTTACACTTTTTTCTGTTTTTTTTGCCATTTTGTACTGAATTTCACAAAACCCTTTTTCAATTACATCTGAATAATACTTAATTTTTTGACACTTAATTCAAGTAATTCTTTTAATTTAAAATCAACTTAACTAAGCATAGAGCCAGTCCTTAAATTTTAGTTAAACCACACTAATCATAAAGAGGTATGTCCTAAGTCAAACAGCTTTCCTTATTTAGAGCTTTATTTTTTTATGAAAGAAGAACAGTTAGTCTGTTTAGTTTTTTTTTGGGAAAAATATTTATTCTAATAAAAATTCAAGAATCAAAAACTCTTTGATGTAAAAGAATTAAGGAAGAGTTTCAAGGGTTTATAAAGGAGAAAAATGAATGAGACAAAATTAAAGTAAAATTACCATTTAGTAGAAAAAGTACTAAAAGTAAAAGGGTCTAGAAATTAAAAATACCATAAGTACAATATCTCTTTAATATTTAAATCTCATTGTCTTTCCAGTTAACATCACAGTCAACTTCATAAAATTCCTCCAAAAAGTTACCATCGTCTTAAAAAATCCGCATCGTCACCATATGAGGCTAAAGATTGAGTGTCATCGGCGTTTCTCAAGGCTTCACTTTCTCTTTTAGACATTATCAAAAAGTGTCAAATTGACCCCGCCGGTCTTTATAGCTGTATTTTTTTTGGCATGAAGATTCAATTTTTATTTTTGTTTTTGATACCAAATAAAATTTGTAAATTAAAATTCCCAAAAACTTTTTCAAAAAAAATATCTAAAAACTTAAACTCAAAAGGTGTCAAATTGACACCGCGGTCTTTTGAGTACCATGCAATTTATGCCAATCAAGTTCAAAAATAAAATATTTTTAATTTTTTAAGAAATTTATTTAATTTTTTCAACTTAAGAATAAAAATTGATTTTAATTCGTTCTAATTAAGAGTAAAAATTTACAAATAACCGAATCAGGTAGTCACATTTATCTTCTAGTACCAAAATTAGATCACATGCCAATACACTGTTACGCTAAAATTTACATAAAAAAAAAAATATATATATATATAAATTTATAATTATCTTGTCTCATCCAAGCCATATCTTGTCCAGTTAATATAAAAATCAAAATTTACAAATAATACAAAAAAAAACTAACAATAAAATATATTTGTACAAAAACAAAAAACGGAAATAGGATTCATTTATTAATTGCCAATTAAAAAAAATATTCAATCAAATTAGCTTTTAATAATTAATTAAGTTATTTGTGCTTGGTTCAGTTTGTTTGATTGAGTGTGCCAAGAGTGCCATGCACTCCGGGCACATACAGCTGAAATTGGTCATAAATGAGCCTCAATTCGTCCATGCTGAACTGATTGAGGATTACAAAGTTGTCCAACAGGTGATTGCGCTTTCTGGCACAGGCTTGACAGTGCACCACGTGCTGTACACGCTCGTGGCTCTTTTTCGACGGCTCAATGGCCTGCTCGGACACGAACAAAACATTGAACACCTCGCACTCACAGTCGTAGCAGTAGTGGGCTGGTTCGTCAGACTGCCTAGCCTGGTACTTGAGCTCACATCCACAATTTTGCACATAGTTGATGGCCAATTGGCACTGCTTGAGAGACTGCATGAGCACATACTTGACATACTCGAACAAGCGCCTGTCTGTCACTTTTATATTGCGTGCCAGATTCCAGGATAAATGCACCATTGGCACAATGCTCTTGTACAACTTGAGTCTGTTCCATTCGTATCTTTCCATGGCCGACTTGTACTGCATGTACACAATAGGTCCCACATTCCATGAAACATTGTTGCACCAGCCAATCGCTTGCACCCAATGCACACAGCCCGCGTTTACCCACACCAGATCGCCGGGCTTCTGCAAAAATCTGTACACAGGCACGCCAGAGCTTTTCAGCTCGTCCAAGTCCGGCCACCAGCTCTCGGTCAAATAGTCCACATTGTTCTTCTCACACAATGATTCAATCACTCGCCAATACTTTTCGTGCACGCCGAACCACTCGCAGTCCCCGGGTCCAATGTTAAGATTGAGCGAGCAGAAGTTGTTGTTTTCTTGGTGAGCGGGCGTGCGACACCCGGGCACCTTTAAATACATTTGCATCGTATTCACTCCGAATACTTTGTAGCCTAAATGAGTGAGCATATTGCCTGCTGAGACAAAGCGCATAAATGGCGGCAATTTGGCCATCTCAGCCACTTGTCTTGACCATTTTTTCTCATCAGACAAGTCCAAATTGGTGCCAAATTTGATATTTTTAAACTTTTTAGATCCTATTTTCATTTTTTCCTCTCTAACAGCCTCTTGGAACGAGCTAGCCTGATATTTGGCATATTTGAGCAAAGTGGTGTACGATGGATAGCTGTGACACTTCCATGTCTTTGTGCGACCACTAGGCTCCCAGTTCTCGTCCGAAGGCTGTTGTCGCTGGTTGCGCACCTCGACCATAAGCTCCGGATCTGTCTCTACCAGGCTTTTGGTCGAGAACAGAGACAAATCGAGCTTGAGCACAGAGCCGAGACCGCGCACCACCGATATGGCGCTACTGAGACAAAAGTATTGCAGATTTGGCGAATAGCAGTCTTTTTTGTTCTCAAGGATGACACTGGGCGCCGGCGGAGTGAGATTGACGTCCTTGGAGCGCCCGTCTCGCCCCCCATACGGCATCGAGTCGTCCTCCTCTGACTCGCACTCTTCCTCTTCTTCCTCCTCGCTGCAATCCAGCACCAAATCGGCCTCTTTGAGTGTTGCTTTCAATATGGCATCTCTGTGCCGGCCTGGCTTCAAATAGCACTGGTTTTGAGAACCATTTAGGCCAAATGACTTGCAGTTTTCAAGCAATTCGCTTGAAGACATGTTCAAGTTGATTCTTGAGTTGAGAATTTCGTCATCTGTTGGCTCGATGTCACTGGTCGAGCAGTTGGCATTTATTTTGCTTGTGCCCAGGTTGGAACCATTTGTCAAGTATGGCTCAAGTCTGACATGTTCACTGTTAAATGTTAAATTGTGGAAATTTTTCACTTGGACATTGCTGGCTGGTTCAGCAAGGTAGTCATTCTTGAGATTGTTTAAAACTGTCACTTGGTCATTAGTGAGACAATTTTTGTTCGATTCGAGTGAATTAAGCATGCTGATTTGGTCGTGGGTGAGAGATTTGCCATGTGGTTGAAGGTCGGTGGCAGGACCGAGCCGAAATATGTCCAAACTCGGCTCGGTCTTTTTTTTCTCGAGTATTTTCTGCTTTAGGTCTTGGGGTATGTCGAGGTTGAACGCGTCAGGCAGTTTGGGCAGCACGAGCTCGCCAGGCGAGCTCTGTAGCTTGCTGTATTTGTCTTGTAGAATCTTGTCGCCGAGCAAATCGGCGTACTGTTCGAGCAGTTTGACTCGCCGAACCAGTTGAACAAACTCTTCTTTGTACAATTTGTCACGCTGGTGCTCGGCAAGGTACAGCTCGTCGATTTTTTGGCTAAGGAGGTCCAGATTGCTGGACAGCTGGTCATTGTTGATGCCCATTTCGGTTAATTTGAGTTTTATGGCGTGCTTGTAGCACTTGAGGCACTCGTCTATTTGGTTGTTTTTTTCGTACAGAACGCCCAAGTTGAGCCAGCTGGCGTAGTGCTTGGGTTCGGCTTTGAGCGCGCAGACAAACGCGTGTAGCGAGTCCATGTATTGCTTTTGCAGGTAGTAGAGGATGCCAATGGAGCACCAGGTGTTCGAGTTGGACTTGGGGTTGTTGACACTGTTGCGAAATGAGATAAAGGCCTCGCGTGAGCTCAATTTACATGTGAACGCGCGGCCCAGATAATACCATGTGAGGTTTTGGTGCGGGTCCAGCTGGGCACTCTTGATCAAATATTCCAGTGATAACTGCAGGCTCTTGCGGTTAAGCTCAAGCTTGGTGTTCGAGGCAATATTCAAGAGACACAATTGCTTGGCAACAGGCACCGATTTGAACTCGGCACGAAATGGACTCAAGTACTCGATTGGAGAGGAGCTTGTCTGGTCCGCTTCTTTGGCAAGCTGGTCCGAGTAGAAGTACAGCCAGCCGAGTTGACGGTAGATTTTTGATTTAACACTGTTATCCAAGTCTGAGTTGGACTGACCAGAGTTGTTCAGACTGTTTGACTCGCTGTTTTTGAATAGATCTTCGTATTTTTCTACTGCTTCAATGTATTTGTGCTACAAGATAAAAAATAAACAATCTAATTAAATTTTTAATGACTTAATTAACCGGTTCACAATTTTTTAATAATTATTAAATATTAATTAATAAAATTAATATTTCTTAATAAAAATAAATAAAACATATTATATTTAGATATTAATTTTATTTTTTAGAAAACATTAGATAAATATTGTTTAATTTATGGTTTTTATATTTTTATCAATTGAAAATATTAAGCTGTGATCTGATATATAAAAGTATAATTAGAAGAACACTTGAACTGTAGTTAAAACCTTAAAGTCTAAAATATAATGAATATTAGATAAAAATTAATTTAAAACTTTTTTTGATTTATTGAAGCAAATAAAATAGAGTTTCGAGAATCTACACTTTTAAAAATAATTTTTATCACCTTTATATTTAATTTGATTTTTCTTTAAGGGGTCAAAATAGCTGACCTTTATCTAGAATAAATAACCAAACAAATTTAATTCATAGATAAATTCAATATAAAAAGTTAACTTAACTAATAAAAAAAAATTATTTATTAAGTTAGTTTGGCATGTAAAAAAGCAAAAGATAAATGTTTAATTTATTGGTTTTATTTCATTATATAATATTATATTAATAACTGACAATTTTTTTTTAATGAATACAGTTTATATTATTTCAGCATTTAACTTAGTTTTTTTATTAAAAATGCTTAAATAAACTAATTGGAAGTGATTGCAGACCACACAAAATAAAATACAATCAGTAGTCAGTAATCATCAATTTGAAAATTCAAATTAATCCGGACAAAAAAAAGGTCAACAATGCTAAACACAGACAAGTGCAAGGATCTACATTTGGGTAGATCTCTTGATTCAATTATGAAATCGAATTACAATTAGCTAAAATGTTTTGTGAGAACGATTATTAAATGGGATTTAGATATTGGGTTTGATCAGTTTAGATTCTTTATCAAAATATCTCTTTATAAAGGTATTGTGAATTTCAAAAACAAACAGAACAAAGATTGTTTCTATTTTGACAAATTAAAATTTATATGTTTCAAGGTTAATCAACAGGCTAGTGCCCATGTCACAAAGAACGATCAACACTCCATTTATTTAGATAAAATAAATTTTTCTAATTAAAAATAAATTGTTCAAATAATCATTTAAAAAAGTAAAACATTGAAATGTTTCTATTTTGACAAATTAAAATTTACTAAAATAAAGTATATTTAAAAAAATACTGTAACATAGTGCTACATAAATGGATGTTTTGCATCTTTTTTACCTAAAATAATTATTCTGATGTAGATAAAAGACAAAAAGTAAAGCATCAATACAACTTAAATTGATTATTGATCTTGTTTACTTAAAAAAAAACGAAAATAAAGTTTTTATTTCAGTTTAAAAAGATGCAACAAAGTATGATGCACTACGCGTCAGTATTTTTTAAAATATAAAATAATTTCTGTAAATTTTAATTTGTCAAAATATGAAAAATTTTTGTTTTGTTTGTTTTTGAAATTCACAATACTTTATAAAGTTCATATCTCACAATAAGACTATTTATAGAGAGAAAAAGATGTATTTTAAAACAAGATTTAATTTCCTCAAAAACAGGGTCACAAAAATCTGAAACAAATTGTCTATTGACATTGTTATGCACAGAATTTGAACAGCTCTAAGGCTAAATTGGACGCTTGGATGGTATCTGAGCTTGAATATAAGTTCAAGTGACAGTTCAATTCCTATTATTACTAAAAATCTTGCTAGTTAATTTTTATATTTGTCAAATTTTTAAAATTTATAATTTTGCTTTTGGAAAAAAAACTTTTATTAAAGTTCTTATTTAAAAGGCGTATTTTATTAGAAGCTTAGATGATAACTTAAAAGACATTAATGAAAATTAATTTGAAACAAACTATAGATAATTTAATGAAATGATTATTTAATTATTAAGAAATGCTAGTTTTCCTTAAACGTTTCTTGTCATTGTTATCTTGTGATGGATT
>JAESIW010000109.1:648588-687075 GCA_016802295.1 Brachionus rotundiformis
AGTCATCGACAGCTTTTTTCAAACAAATGCAAGAAAATAGTGAATTAGGAAAAACTAAAGTAGTTAAGAAGAAAATAAACAAGTCGGATGAGACAAGAAGCTCAAAAAAATTTAAACTATAACAAAATTTTTGTTTAAATAAGCAATAAATTTAAAAAAAATAATTGGTTTTAATTAAGTTACAGTTGTTATAAACCTTATATTTTTAATATTTTTTGGACTTGTAAGGATCTGGTGGTACTTAGTTTATAACTAAGAATAATAAGTGATAATCTAGCTTTATAAGTAACTTTATTATATTAGCCACAAATACTCATCTATTTTTCATGAAAAGATCTCGGAACCCTTTTTTAAGGGTTTAGTTAATTTAATTATTAATTAAAAGTTTAAAACATATTTAATATTTAATGTTTGCTTCTTTTAATTTTTGAAAAAAAAAGAATTCATTTGTCTAAGACTTAAACATTATTCTTTTAAGATTTAAAATACTTGATCTTATTTTGATTGTTATTAACATTTGGTCTAATTAGCCTTATCTGTCAGGATGGTGGTGCCTGGTTTAAAACCAAATTAGTGAAATTAGCTTGTTGTTTAATAGTTTATTAATAAATGGGCACTTCTTGTCCAATAAATAAAGAAAATATAACAAAATAATAAGCAACTTGTCCAGCTTCAATTTTACAGTTTGTGATGGTAAAATTTGCTTTCCCACAAGTATTGCATTGTGATAATATAGAAATTCAAGTTGACTGAAGTCGATGATGTATTGATTGAGAAAACTACATCACCAGTTTTTCAAAGGAATAGTTCACCACACACTCACACAAATCAGATTTTCCATTTTAGATAATATTTATTTATGTTATTTATGTTAACAAATTATTTTTCATAATAATTAAAAAATTTAGGCTCAACTCTATTAAATTCATTAATTTTGTTAGATCCCGTAAACAATCCAAATATCTTAATATGCTAAGCTTTCTTCTATTCATAAAATCGCGTCTTATTGACTGATTAAATGAGTCAATAGGGCTATTGGTACAAGCATAGGCAGGGGGCGAACTGCACACATTATATGTGTGTTTTTTAAGTTGTGTGCTCATCAGGAATTGAATGTGAAGTAGTTAGGGACACCCGTTCTTTAATACATTTTGTCAACATGGTAAAAACAAATACTGAAAAAGAAAAGTTACTCAAGTTTTAGGCAAAATTCTTAAATCGATCCTTCAAGATAGAAAATATGTGTGGATTTTAGATTTTTACTCCTTGGCAATTGAAATGGTATAATAATCTTTTTGCTAATTGTTTTTTTAATAAAATTTTTAAAACACCAACTTCTCTGGTGTTAAGACAAATAAGTATATTTAATTTAATTTAAGTTTAATTGGTAAAATTAATTGAATACTAAACATTTTGAATAAATTATTTTTTTTAAAGACTAAAAATAAGGAGATTGTTTTTAGGCATTTTTTTGGTTTTTTTGGTAATAAAAGAAAATTCCAATTAATACTAAGAGTAGCTTCAAAATATTTATTTCAAAGAAAAGGAAATCTAATATAAAATGAATCTAAAGGAAATTAAAAGTTATTAAAGAAATGTAATAATGTGTTTTCGAAAACATTTAGATTTTCATTTTTTAAGTTTTAAACTTAAATTTTATTTCAAAATCGATTTATTAAAGTAAAAACAGAAATCACTAAATTAATTTCTAGAATAAATTTCTTAATTAACGCTTAAAGAGATTTAAATAAGGTTCTTAATAATAAAAAGTTTATAACTTTGAAAAACATTTTCAGAAATGAAAGAAAGCAAAGCTGATGAAATTAAGCCAGCTGAGAATCAAACATACTTTGCCATAGCTAAAGAATCCCTAGTCAACGCTTGTTTGAACACAACTGCCCATGGTCTACCTAATATATTTCGCAATGAATCTAAAATTTTAAAAGCTATTTGGTTGCTTTTGATCCTTGGAGGTTTTGGTGCAGCCTTTTATTGTAAATATCTAATAACCAAAAATATAAAGATATCAATAATTTTATTTAAATTATCTCTTAAGTTATATACTCAACTGTTTATTCCTATTTTGAGTTTAAAGTATCAGTTAGTTTAAATCGCTATTCCAGCAATTTGGACATTTTCCCTGCCGTCACCATTTGTAATTTGAATCCATTTGATCCAAGCAGCACTCAAACTTATAATTACTTGAAAAAGACCCTTGAAAACAATGGTTTGAGTACAAGTTTAACTCCTACAAATGACCTACCGGCAATATACCTGGTAAAACAATCTGCTAAAATACTAAAGGCAACAGTTTTGTCCGACTTAAAAAATGGTGATAATACTTCTTTTGGATTTACTCTTGATACCATGTTGATTAGCTGCTATTTCAATGGTGTTAAGTGTACTTCATCAGATTTCAGCCAATTTAATACTTTTGAGTATGGCTTATGTTATACTTTTAATTCTAATTCAAGCTCTATTAAAAAAACCAGCAAATATGGTCCAAGTTACGGCTTTAAAATGGAACTTTTTACTGGAATACCGGGTAATTGAATTAATCTTTATCTTTATAGTGTTGCAAATTAATCTTTATGCAAAAAAGCAATTTAAAAATCTTAAATTAAAAAAAATTTTTGTAAAAGGCATGTTAACCTTCGGATAAGGTTAAGTTAATGATATAGATTCAAATTTTTATTTATATTTTATTCTGCAAAACTCTGCAATTTTATCATAAAATTATATATTACAAGATTTAAAAACTCACTAAAAGTCTTTTGTGATGAAATTTTACAAAGATCAAGTGTTTTTGAAAGCTTGCACAATTATGCAGAAACTAAATGAGTAAAACTTTTTGCAGAATTAGTTTTGGGATTTTTCAAAAAAAATATTTAGATCATTTGTTAAAAAATTCACTATGTCGGACAATTTAAGTTATGACTGTGAAGTTGTTGTCGAGTCCAGTTCGAGAAAAAGCTTTTTTTTTCTTTTTTCCAAAAATCTTTTTTATTTACCCTTAAGCCAAAAGTATCTTTCTTTTCTCAAGCGTTTCTTTTTCTCTTTTTGTCGAACATGCAAGAATAAATAGTCCAAAAATAAAATATATAAATATCATAAGTAACTTAACGCTCACAAACATAATAAATAAATAAACCGATAAGTATCTGTGGTGAACACCACAACTTCCCCTCTCTTTAAATAGAAATTTCGACTCTCCAAATAAATGACATACAATAGGTTAATGAATAAATAGATTAAGTAAAAAAAACACAAACAGATAGGAAAAGAAAACAACCAAACAAAAAAAATATATTAGAAATCCAAGTGAGCCAGGGTTGCTTCATTGTTGACCGTGCCGTTTCTTGGCGGCTCGCTCCGGTTGAATTCGCTCAGGCGGATTCAGCACTCTTCTTGCCACCTCCGCTGCCTTACGTTCTGCCTCCCGGTGTTCCGACTCGGCCTTCTTCGGGCGTCCTCTACCTACACCCGTTGCCCTAGCCGCCTCCACATTGACCGCTGCTGTGTTGGTTGTTGGACTTGCACTGGTCTGGCCATCATCACCTGGTGCTGCTGCCGCGCTGACTTCATCCGCAGACTTCGTCTGGTCGGTCGCGCTTATTTTTTAAGCCTTTAATTTCCTTAAATTCTATTATAGATTATTTAAGGACAATTTTGAACTTTGATTTTTCATTTTTTTAAAAAACCATTATGACATTTGAATTCTACGATCAAAAATACATTATAGTGCACTTGATTTTAATTTTTAAATTATGTCCTTTTTGGCTTCTAGGTGCCGGAAGTTGGCCAAATCAAAAAAGTTAATCGTATTCAAATTCATATAACTAATGAATACAAAAGCTTGATATAATAATCGTCCTCTCCATTGATAGCTGAGACTATAAGCTACAATAGCATATAATCATAGTTATTATAATTATTTTTGGCCAAGTAATACACAATAATAAGAAAAATTAGACTTTTTTAGAATTCAAAGTTGAGTTTTGATGCCTTCCCTTAATTGTTACAATAAGATTGACCACTATTCTGAAAGCACATCAAAAACTTTACCAACTGACAACTTTTCAGCCGCCCCTTTTGTTTCCTTCAAATCTGTTTAATTTAAAAGTTAAAAATTAAACAAATTTAGCAAATTTTTCAAAAAATTTGAAAAATCAAAGTTAGATTTTTAGGTTCGAAATGTCCTTTATAATATTATGATAATGATATAAGTTACAATCAGCTAGCAAGCTAGACTTGCGAAGATGGGAAACAGTAGGATCCCATCTATGGTAACTGTGGTATGTACTGTGTTTAGAGCACAGTCACTTCCCTAGCTCTGCCTTCATCACACTGAAGATTGTTATTCGTTAGGTTACCATTACCAATTTAGAAAAAAAAATTAAATACTAACTGTTTTAAACTTTTTATTAAATAATTAAAAATTTAATAAATCTTTAAAAAAGGGGCCCAAGATCTTTTCATGGAAAAAAGAGGAGTATTCGTGGCTGTTCATAACAAAAGTCATAAACCATTGGTAAAAAACGAGGGGATTAAAGTTCCAGTTGGTTTTTTGGCTGATATTTCGGTAAGCCGGACATTTTACTATCGCTTATCATCTCCTTTCAGCGATTGTAGAGAAGACATTACTACCAAATTGTCAACTGATTCGATTTACTTTAATAAAACACTTGATTATTCTGACTACAGTAAAAACTTATGTGATGATATTTGCCTACAAAATGAGTATATTGTTCCTGATTGCAGTTGCAATGATCCAGAGCTGACAATTACAGATTCAGGCTCAATTTGTAAATCACTGTCTGAACTAAATTGTACCGAACAAGTTAGAAATAGGTTTGATTCCACTGATTTGTCTGAAAAGTGTAATTCTTTTTGTCCCACTGAATGCGACACTGAAGATTTTGAAACCAAGATGGTCTTGGCAGATTACCCTACCAAGTATTACTATGATGTTGTCTCAAAGCAGCCCAATGTAATAAATAAATTTTCTTCATATGGTAATGTTTCGTATGATCTATTCAAAGAAAGTGTAGTCATGATAAATGTATTTTATAATGATTTAACATATACTGTGGTTGAAGAAAGTCAAACTGTAACAGCAATAGACGTTTTCGGGAGTCTAGGTTTGGAAAAATGTAAATTTAGCACATGGTAATATTTAAAATTTTAAAATGTAAGGTGGTCAATTGGGACTTTTTTTGGGATGTTCGATCCTCACAATGCTAGAACCAATTGAATATATTATAGTGGTTTTTAGAAAATTTTTGCACAAGAATAATGTTCAGAAGAAAATTGAGTCGGAAAAAATAAATGGTAAATTCAATGGTATTTAATCGTTTTTATGTCAGAATAAAAATTTGCAATTAATTTTATTATTAAAAGGAAATTTTTAATCAAGACACATTTAAAATGAAATTATGAAGTTTTTTGATAACTTTTTATTTTTTGGTAGAAACAATCAAAGAATATTGATTTAATTTTTTTCCTGCTTTAAATGATTGGCAAAATGAACGTCATAAATTATTATTTATCTATAAAACTTTTTTAAAAAATCAATCCAGTCTTATAACTTTAAAAATAGCTTTTGAAAAAAATGGTTCATTTTATTCCTTTAAATATCAAGCTCTTTTTTTAAAGACCTAAAAATTTTATGAACGCTTTTAATCAAAAAATAATAATTATAAATAAATATTTATTCAAAAATCTAATAAAATTAATTAAAAAAATCTCTTTTTAAAAGAAAATTATATTTTTTAAAAATCTTTAAAATTTAAACAGAGACTTTAATCTAAAAAGAATTGAAATTAATTTTAAAAAAATTGATATTAGCTAACATGTTTTTTAAATAGAATTTTAAATAAAATCTATTTTATTCATTAATTATTTAAGAAATTACTGGCTCATTAAAATTAGAATAAAAACATTTTAAATTAAAATTAAATATAAAATTATAGTCATAAAGATATCCACCAAGTTGTCTAGACAAACTGTTGACAAATATTAAACCAAAAAAAATCAGTCTTGGGAAAATTTTAAACGATTACGCTCGATTGTGCCAAATTAACGAGACCAATCTTTGCTCAGACAATTGGAAAGACAGTACCTGCAATTGTAGAGAATTTGCTAAGAACTACATTTGCATTCATGGCATGGCATATCGATACAAGCTTTGCACATTCCCAGATGAAGCAAAATCGATTCCAATCGGTCAAAAGCGCAAAAGATAAGAAGCAAAAGGCAGCTTATTTAGATGCCTAACTCATTACTCGTTTTTAATCAATTAATTACCTGAAATAAATACTAATTAAGTCTGATATTAGTAGATAGTCTTTTGACTTTTATGTGGATTTTTGATCATCAGACATATCTTGGAATATTCCGGATTCAAATACAAGTTCATCTTTCGATTGAAATTGGTATTTTTTCCTTATGTATAATGATTCTAGTTCAAATGACCTCTCTCGTATGAATTTATTTTCTATTAAATCACTAAAAAACATGTATATAACCTACTTCCGATCACATTTTCAGACACTAATAATATTAAATAAATGAACCAGACTCTATTATAAAATGACTGAAAAAAATTGATTATATAATGAATGATTAAATAATTAAATTTAGAGCAAATATTGATTTTTTGAATTATTTAAGTTTTTTTATTAAATCGCTTACTAAACAACTTTTTAAATCTAATTGATGATGTTTTCTTTATTTTATCTTATTTTATTCATTGATTATTTAAGAAAATTGCTATTCCATTAAAATAAGAATAAAAACATTTTAAATTAAAATTAAATATAAAATAAGTTAATGTGTAAATTTTTTTAAATTATATAACAAAAGAATATTATTGTAAAAAAACGTGACAGGATAAAACAAAAGTTTTTTTTTACAGTATCTTCCTGTTTAGTATGATTTTTTTCATACTTAAAAGACTTATTTAACAGATTGAAATTAAATAATTTTAAAAAGTTATATAGCAATTATTTTTAAAAAAATGACAATAATTCCTGAAAATAACCAAAAATTAAAACAAAGTAGCCTCTCAATCGTTTTAGACTCCTTTAGGAACAAATGCATAGATTCTACTGCACATGGTTTGCCAAAGATATTTGGAAATGGTTTATTTGGAATAAAAGTTTTATGGAGTATTCTTTTTCTTGGGAGCTTTGTTTCGGCTGTTTATGGTAAATAAAGTTTTTTTCTACTCGAATTTTTTCAAAGAATTTTTAGCTGAAAATTTTAAAAACTTCAAGCATTATTTTTTAATGATAAAAGTTAAAATTACGCTAAGTTCAAAAATCATATAAGTTTTAATTTTCTTTAAATTATGTTTATTTTAAAAATATTAATATAGAATTTAAATTAATTTGATTAAATACTCATCCATTGTTATATTCTTCAATTAAAAGCATCAAATCAAATCTTATCTTAATTCTAATAACCAGTATTTCATATCTTGTTTATGAAAAAGAGGGTCTCCCCCAATAGGTGACCAAGCGGTCACGAAATATGTGACCAATTCAATTTCTCTCATTTGGTGACCAACAGTGGTCACGTATATTTGACCATGGAAATAAGTGACCAATATTTAAATAAATTTTGAAATTAAATTATTAAGGTGACCAACATGTAGTTAATGTGACTCATTATGTGACCATCGACGTCATTTCGTTTCCACTTAAATTTAAAAAAAAAAGAAAAAAAATTTTTTTAATTAAGTTTATTATGAAAATCGAAGCAAATCAATGTTTATAAAAATGTATTTTCAATGTTTAAAAATACATTTTTATTAATAAATAAAATAAAAAAAATTAATTTTTATGTTTTCTACTTTTATGAATCTTTATAACTAACTCTCCATTCATGTATTCACCACATAAGTCACATTTTATAGGATTTTTTTTACCGCTTAAGTTCCTTTTAATTAAATCCTCTGTTTCTTTTGAACATGTTGGTACAGTAGAATAGTTTTAAAATTGTTTTTGGATTTAATATAAAATCTAACAATATTTTTTTTTAAATTTGCTGTTTCATCAAAAAAATGATTATAATAAAAATTTGAAATTAATAAAAATAAGTAAATAAAATTCATTTTATAAAATTAACTCAAATTTTGTAATAATATTTTATTAAATTCATGTGACCATTGTCATTCATTTGGTGACCTATGTACTAATTACGTGACCGTTGTCTTCAAAATATTGGTCACCTATTTCCATGGTCAAATATACGTGACCACTGTTGGTCACCAAATGAGAGAAATTGAATTGGTCACATATTTCGTGAACGCTTGGTCACCTATTGAGGGAGACCCGAAAAAGATAAAAAACTTAAAGTCATAAAATAAATATTGTTTTTATTATCTTTAAAATTCTTTATTTTCAAAAATTAATAATTATTAATTGAGTTTTGAGTTGATCATAATAATAATATAATTATTAATCTCTAATTCACCAAGATCACTTAGATTTGGTAAAACTATTCATTTTTCTTGATCAATATAGTCTTGTTATTTTAAAACAGATTTTCAAAATAAATCAAATTAAAATAACTTTTTAAAAAGCTATTAAATAGAAAAATAAAATAAATGAGAAATTTTATCAAATAATACTTGAAAAAATAATGATAATTTATTTTTTTTTATCTAAGGAATATATATATCGGTACAATCATATTTTTCATTTCAATTCTCCACCTCTACTGAATTTTACCAATCATACCTGGATGACTTTCCTGCAGTTACAGTATGTAATTTATATCCGTTCGACACCAGTGGTCAAAAGGAAGTTAATTACATTGAGCGATTATTAAAAGAAATTAATCGTACTATTCAATTAACTCCTGATAATCAATCATCAGCAATTAATGATGTTCGCTTAGTCTATAAATATCTAAATGCAAATTATCGATATGACTTAATTTTAAGCAATTTTTCCCTTAATCTAAAATTAGCATACTTGGTAGACCAACTTTTGATAAATTGCTATTTCAATGGTCAAAAATGTAGCATCAATGATTTTGAAAGATCCTTTTCTTATGAATATGGAGCATGTTTTACATTTAATAAGTATAGCAAAAGTACACCTAATATCAAAAAAACAAGTAAAATGGGATCAGAGAGTGGATTAATGTTGGAAATATTCACTGGATATCCTGGAAAGCAAGACTTATTTGCGGAAAAAAAAGGAATTTACCTGGCAGTACATAATAACTCTGTTGATCCATCACTAAAATATGAAGGTTTAAAACTATCTGTTGGTACTTCCAATGAAATAGGCGTCAAGAGAACATTTTACAGAAAACTTCAAGAGCCTTTTAGCAATTGTCGTAAGGATACATTAAAAAAATTGGAAGGAGACTCTGAATTTTACACCCGTACTGTGAAATCAGGTGTCTACAACCGAAAGAACTGCTTCGAAATTTGTATTTTGTACAGGTTTATTATTCCAGAGTGCAAATGCAGAGATCCACAAATACAAGATTCAGAATTTAGTCTCAATATTTGTAGATCATTAGAAGATTTAAATTGCATTGAAACAGTCCGCACAAGATTCGATACCGAAGACTTGTCTTTAATATGTGGTAAAGACTGTCCAGTTAGTTGTGACTCAATGGAATATAATTTGCAAATATCCAACTCACAGTATCCGACCAAATATTACTACGAGGTTCTGAAAAAACAACCGAATTTAAAAAATAGATTTGAAAATTTATCTATTGATATTTTTAAAGAAAGTGCTTTGATGGTCAATGTTTTTTACCAAGAAATATCATCCACATTTATACAAGAAAAAGAGTTGATGCCTTTTTATGATTTATTAGCATCAATAGGTGAGAAAATGCAGTGTTGAGATTTTTTTTAAAGATTTTTTTAAGGTGGTTTGTTGGGACTTTGTCTGGGATGCTCCATTCTCACGTTTTTTGAACCAATTGTTTTTTTTATGGAATTAATATACAGATTGATCACCAAAAACAACAAAATACAACAAACACAATAAAAAAATTAATTAAAAAAATAATTAGAAAAGTTATAGCAATTAATTATTTAGTATTGATAATTTTTTTAAAAGATTTATTGTTAAAGGAATTAATTTTTGTTCAAACCGGGATCAAATTAATTAAATGAAATAGTCATTGTCTGATGGTTAGTCCTTCGCTAATTTTTATATAGCTTCATATTTTTACTAGAATTCAAATGAAAATGAGTTAAAAAATAATTATAAATGATTTTTATCTAAGTTAAGATAGGAAAATAATAATTTGAAAATTTTAAAATAAAAGGTTTTAGTAAATTTTTATATTAATTTTAATTTAGACCCTGGAGAACGGACCCATAAACAATAGTATTTTGAAAAAGGTTTCAAATTAATTAATTAATTAATTTATTTATTAGATTCAATTAAACGTCCATTCTGGCGTAATTAATTTAACGTAGGAATTGAGCAATTTTTTTTCGAAATATAAATTTAATACAAAAAATAATTTTGAAATTTTACCAAAAATAATCAGGTCTCTTATAAATGGGTTAAATAGCAATTTTATTAAAAAACAGGATTATCTTTTTCTTGCATTCTCAGGATTTGTGAAATTTGGGACAATTACACAGAACAAAGGATTAAAAATTCTTTTAACTTTTTGGAAAATCTGAAAATATTGCTTTTGAAAATTTTTTATTTTTTTGATTGACACTAGGGTTTTTAGCATTTTTTACCATCAATTTCTTAAACTTAGTAGTAGTAGTAGTAAGTAAATACTGCGACCCTATTGGGTTAAGCTTCTTCGAAGCTATGGCAGTAAATTAGACTGTTTCTTGAGCCATTTGTCCAGGTTAATTTTGAAATTAATGATTGATTCGGAATCGACGATGTATTGAGGTAGACTATTAGACATCAACTACTCGATTTGTTAAAAAATGATATCGTTGCATGCAACTTTTCACATCTTCTCTAATTATACATGTCATGTCTTCTTAAGCTATACGACTAGTTTCGAGAAAAATTAATACCATTTTCAAAATTGATAATTTCATATCTTTTAATAACTTTAAAAAATTGGATTAAGTCTCCTCTCATCCTTCTAACTTTGAGATCAGTTAAATTTAGCATTTCAAGTCTTTTAGAGTAGTCAAATTTTCGAAGTGAAGGGATTATTTTTGTCATTCTTCTTTGTACTTTCTCGATTTCAAAAATATCTTTTTCAAGAAATGGACACCATAAACTAATGGCAAACTCTAAATGAGGTCTAACCAGTGCTGTGTAGAGCATTCTCAATGAATCAATGTTTAAATTTCTGAAACTTTTTCTAATCATAGCTAAAATACGATTTCCTCGACTCGTGCAATATTTTACTTGGTTAGTCCATTTCAAGTCACTTTGAATATATACACCTAAATCTTTTTCGAGAATTGTTTTAGATAAATTCTTTGTACCGTATCTGCTAAAAATGGTATAATTAAACAGAGGATTTTTTGAGCCGACATGCATTACATCACATTTTTCAATATTCAAATCCAAAGCCCAAGTTAGTGACCAGCTTGAAATTGAGTCTATATCTTTTTGATGTACGAGATTGTCCTCAGAGCTTTTAATTACAGAAAAAACTTTAGTATCATCGGCATATTTTTCACATTTATTAACTAAACGAGTCGAAAGATCGTTTATAAATATCAAAAATAATAGAGGTCCAATTACTGAACCTTGAGGTACTCCGCTGGTTACATCTAACCAACTTGACATGGATGAACCCAAAATTACCCTTTGTTTCCTCTCGCTCAGAAAATCACTAATCCAAAAATAAATCATATCGATAAAACCATATCTTTTAAGCATATATAATAATAATCTATGCGATACTTTGTCAAACGCTTTCGAAAAATTTGTGTAAATTATATCGACAGATAATCCTTTGTTGAGAGCTGATGTGATAAAATCTATTGATTCAAGTAAATTTGTTGAACATGATCTTTTTGGCATGAATCCATGTTGTGCGTCAGATAAAAGATTTAGATTTAAAAGAAAGGCTAACATGTGATCTTTGACCAGACTCTTGAGAATCTTGCAAATACCACTTGTAAGTGAGACTGGCCGATAATTGCTTGAATCAAGCTTATTTCCTTTTTTTAAAAGGGGTGTCACATTTGCTATTTTCCAAATTAAAGGTAATTTTCCTTGTGAGAGAGATAATCTAAACAATAATCTGATTGGGCTCACAAGACCTACTGCTGCTTTCTTTCAGCTTCTTTTTTAGCGTTAAAAAAAATAAGATATTTTTCGCTTAACCATCCGCTCATTTTGTATGCTTGCCAAGATTAAAATTTTTTTCTTTACTTACTTTTAACATTCTTTGTTAACCATGGAGCAAAGCTTTTTTTATTCATTAAATTTACTTTTGGTATAAAGCGATCGCAGATATTTGAATAATGTCTCAGAAAAATATCATAAGCATCATTTACGTTTAAGTTATTTATCTCATGAGATCAATAGATTTCTAATAACTGTCAAGAAATCGATTCATAATCACCTAAAATAAATTTCCGGCTAGAGAACTTTGACACTTTATTTTCTTTTAGATTCAAAGTCCAGTTTAAAGTCAGATGTCCACGGTTTACTTTCCCTAAAGGTGGACCATAACTTATTTCTGTAATACGGTTTTGCTCTTCTGTAATAACCAAGTCCAAGATATTACCAATAACACCTGAACTTAATTGATAAGTTGATGAATGAACATTTTGTATCATTTTGCATCATTATGTATCATTTTGTATTTTGTATTTTGTTTTCTTTTCCAACTTTGATGGAGTACCATACTTGTTCAATTGTTTTTGAATTAAGAATTTGATCAATAGGAAAGGAAGTTAAGCTTTCTTTACAAAAAATACAGACGCCTCCACCAATACGAGTTTTTCGATTAGCTTTATAAGCAGTGTATCCAGGAATAGATGGGCTAAAATGATCAGTAAACCATGTTTCTGCTATTAACAGAATATCAAATGAATCAAACAACTGGTTAATGCTAATGAGTTCATCAATCTTATTTACAAGCGATGTCGAATTAGTGTAAAAACATTTTAATTGGTTTAACTTGACAAATTTTGAATTATTAATGATCAGATCTCCTCCAGATTTGGGACGATCTTCCAGGTTCTGCAACATTGTCTGTGTACTTTTGATCTTGTACTTAATGAATTTAGAGTCTTTGATTCCCCAACAGACTTCCTAGTTTTTAAGTTCTTCTTGTTCATTAAGCTTATTTCGTTGGTCTCTGAGTTGCCTCCCCTGAATTCTCTCCGCTTGAGTTAAGTCTGGACAAATATATATACCTGAGAATGAAGATAAAAAACGAAGTTTTTCGCTGATCTTAGAACTTGTGCTTTTGATTCTTCAGTATTTAAGCGAATAAGTATTGGTGCAGGACGATTTACTACAGATTTTGACTTGAAACGCCTAATATAAATGATATTCTAAGGGTCAAAGTCTATTTTATTAAACAAATCATTAATATTTTGTCTGTCATCTAGAGCCTGATCATTCACATCTTCTTTCAAACTGTTTGGCATTCCAAAAACAAGAACATTTTTCTTTTTTTATTTCGTTCGGTTTGCTCAATTGAGACCGAATTAATTACATCGATCTGTTCAGCAGGTCGAATAACTTTGTCTGAACTTATTCGGCTCTCAGTAACCTGTACAACCGAAGCCCAGTACAACCGAAGCAAAAATTTGCAATTAATTTTATTATTAAAAGGAAATTTTTAATCAAGACACATTTAAAGTTAAATTATGAAGTTTTTTGATAACTTTTTATTTTTTGGTAGCAACAATCAAAGAATATTGATTTAAATTTTTTCCTGCTTTAAATGATTGGCAAAATGAACGTCATAAATTATTATTTATCTATAAAACTTTTTTAAAAAATCAATCCAGTCTTATAACTTTAAAAATAGCTTTTGAAAAAAATGGTTCATTTTATTCCTTTAAATATCAAGCTCTTTTTTTAAAGACCTAAGAATTTTATGAACGCTTTTAATCAAAAAATAATAATTATAAATAAATATTTATTCAAAAATCTAATAAAATTAATTAAAAAAATCTCTTTTTAAAAGAAAATTATATTTTTTAAAAATCTTTAAAATTTAAACAGAGACTTTAATCTAAAAAGAATTGAAATTAATTTTAAAAAAATTGATATTAGCTAACATGTTTTTTAAATAGAATTTTAAATAAAATCTTAAAGTTAAAATATCTAATATGTATGTATGTTACCGTATATTTTTAAAACATGTAAATTCTATAAATTACTAGAACATCAGTAAAAATGTAAAACATAAAAACAAAAAAAAATTTTACATATTTACTGATTTTTTATTTTTTCAGTAATTTACCGTCTGAAATAAATTTAGTAAATTACTAAAACGAAACGTTTGTTTTTGCAGCTGGAAATGCCTCCATGACATCTTTAGTTACATGATAACTGGGAATATTTACAGCAACATCGATTTGTCATTCATTGACCAGTACAGTTGCATTTTACTATACCTTGACCACCACCAATTGTTAATTCATTTACTCCATGCCTCACACTTAAAGCTTTGTCTACTTTTAAATTTAGCTCTATTGAAAAATCCGTTTCCAAATCGTCAATTTTTGTCAAATCTGTTTCTTGCAAACAGAGTATTGAGCACTCCAGCTTCATAAACTAATTCAAATAATGACTTACCATAGTCAATGTCAATTATTCGACAAACCAAATTCGGAGCTTCAGTGAGACCTTTATAAGCTTCTGGTATAGGCAAAACGACAGTGTCTCCAATAAAAGCTTCTGGGATATATTTCTTTCTTCTTGTCATCATTTTTTGTGCTTGTTTTTGTTGATTTACACGGACATTATTTCTTATTCCCAGCATCGAGTTAGCTTTATTTACAATATCTTCACTAGGAAGATCATTTGATGGCTCTAGATTGACCATTGTGTTGTCGATGTGAAATTCATTTGCACCAAATATGTCATCATGGCCTTCGTCTTCATCTTACAAAATTTCGGAGGAGTCGTACTCGTATCTTCCTAGCTGAATCCAATTAACTCCACTCTTCAGCAGGTATACTTGTGGAACTTAAGCCGAGCGGTGTTTCAACGCCAAAAACAGCTTTATAAGGACTACATTTTATCCATGAATGATATGAGTGATTTTTTTTAGTTGGACGAATTTAATTCCAGTTAACCATTTGGTCGATTTATCTTCTCGCATCTAACTAGCTAGCATGTTTTTAATGTCCGCGTTGGCTCTTTCTACGCTACCTTGGGATTGAGGATGTCTAGCTAGGCCATGTACAAATTTAATGTCTGGCCAATTTTTGGTCTTAATGCTTCAACTATCTGGTTTCGAAATTCACGACCATTATCAGATTGCAAAATCATTGGAATACCAATCAATGTGAAAATGTCAATGAGTGCATTAACAACTTCAATTGCCGATTTAGCTTTGAGTGCCCGTAACAATATGAATTTAGATGGTTGATCTTGGTAAACTAAAAGCCACTTGAATTCACCGTCCGGTAGCGTTTGCATATCGATTAAATCCACTTGAGCACGACTATTAAAATTATTTGAGAGAATTGGCTTTACAACTACACCAGTGGTCTTGCTTCTTTTTTTATTCATAATACATTGCTCACATGTAAAAATGAAAACTTATAATTTAATTTATTAACACATTTTAATTATACAGGTAAATTTTCTCATAACTTACCTACTATCATGTCAACTGTTATGTTAAAGTGAATTTCGTTACACTTTTTTATCATGATATCACGTGCTTTGTGTCCGATTTGATCGTGGATACGAAAAATCATTTCAAAAATTGAAAAAAAAACGAAAAAGAAATCTAATCGGTTCGTCCTGGTTTTTCCTTTATTTTATGATTTATTTTGTATCACTAACAACTAAAATTTCGTATTTGTTTAGAAGACAATATTCTTCAGAAGTTTTCTTTGTTTTCTTCGCTATTGCGGACTTAATTTGGATAATTAAAGCGTGATATTCAGTCGCCGATGTAATCGTCCGAGTTTTTTTTTCTTTTTATCGGGATTTTTAAGGCTATCTTCGATCGTGAACGCTTCGAATGCTGAAAAAACTTTTCTCTATGAATATGTTCTTGATCAACACTTAAAATTTCGGGTTGAGAATTAGTTGCCAGGTCCAGAACCATGGCATTAATAACCAGAAGTATTGACAACACTACCCAGTCAAAACTTTAATAATGATTCATCGAGGAATCAGCGAAGACCATCGTAAAATCATCAAATAAACCAATGAAGTTACGATGAGACTTTAAAATACAATTTTTTTTTTCAAAAAAAAAGTATTTATTTGAACTTTTCATGAACTTTGAGTGTATGCAATATTAAGAAATTAAAAAAAAAGAGACGTTAATTTTATTTGAGTTTATTTTTATTTTGTAAATGTCTAGGTTCAAAAGATCTTGATCATATTTTACAATTCTTTTCACTTTATTTTGACGTATATGCCAGTTATGAGCAATAAGTTCTTTATTTAATTATATATAACTGACAAAAACTTTTTTTTCCTGAAGGAGCCTTGGCTCGACCAGAATTTACTTAATAAATAAATAAATTTTGCTAATCTAGAGGAGATTTTATTTTAGATTTATCTAAATTAATATACAATGAGCTTTTCAAATTGCCCATTGTATATTAAGCGATCCAGCGTGTAATCTGTTTTCCTGTATTGTGATATAATTGCGAGGAACGAAGTAACGTAGTTAAAACCAGATGTGAAATAACGATGCTAAAATTAAAACAATCGCTCAATTATACTATAGAATTATAAAGTGTAGAAATCTATTGGCTGAGAATTTACAAAAGATAATAAAAAATTATCTTTACTTAATTCCCCGGTATTGTGGAACCTTTTTCTTAGTTGAGAGACCCGGCTCCAAAGTTAGGCCTAACAAAAATAATTGACCCACCTAAATTCCAGTTAAAATCAGTGTATCAGGCAGCCTCAGACATGAAATGGTCGAGGCATCTCTGGTACACTAAACTGGACTTTAAACAGGCTTTCTTTAACGTGCCTGTCCATCCAAAATCTAGGTTTATCACAACCTTTGGATATGGTGGGAAGTTCTTCCAGTTTAGAAGAATGCCCTTTGGGCTTTCTATCGCCCCCTATGTGCAGCAAATGCTGCTCAACTGCGTCTTGAGGTTCATTAAGAGGTTCACTAAATATACATATGGACATCTTGATGACCTCATCATTGCTCACATCCAAAAGGGAAGATGTTACAAAGAGTTAGGGGCTACCTAAATTATTATTTATCCTTTGCCGGGAAGGTTAGCCCCATTATAAACCTCTTTCTTAAGATGACCCCAGTCACTCGAAGACAGTACTGGTGGTTCATAGATATCATTGTTAAGATAAGTAGGTTTAACTTTAAGATCAATTATCAGGAACCAAAAGATCACTGGTACACTGATGCTTCTGAGTATGGGCTTGGGGCTGTACACGGGAAGTCGGGACGGGAGGTCTCACTTCCAGCTCCGACTGAAGCCATACTCTTCAACGAAGGTGCAGCATCGCTCATTCCATTCGTTTTCCGAAACCGTTATCCACGAAACAAACATCTACACGTAGATAACATGGCGGTTCTCGGATTATGGAGAAAAGGAAACGCAAAATGGACAAGATTCGCGACAGGCAACGCTCAATCAATGCGTCGGTTCTTCGCCATGGTCCTTATGGTCAACTGGGCGAAATCAACTTTCAACATTTGTGTGTCGTATGTGCCATCGGCTGCTAACCCAGCCGACGCGCCTTCCAGGCGCATATCACAGTAAAACGTGATTACGCACTGGCCATGCGACACACGCATATAAATATAAGCTGCCAACCGTCATTTCGGCAGCTTTCGAACTCACTTTTCTTATATTTTAATAAAACAGGACTGACCAGCGGCAGTGCCACCGGTCAGCCAAAGATTTTTCGTTCTTTAAATTTCTGACAAAGGGTTCGTTGCTCGCAATATCAAAAGCTTTGTTTCTTATACAAATATTTTACATGATACATGAAATCTCTTTTGAGCGACAGATCAGAAGTAAATCCATTTGATCTTCACCATCCCAATCATTACTGGTTATTAGCTGTATGATAATTCCTTAGCTACATTTTTAATAATTGATGATGATGGTCGTCAACAATAAATTAACTACGTAGTCAATTAAAATTTGATGTTGCATCAACGAAAAAATATAAATAAAAATAGAATAAAATTTCATTATTTGATTCTTAAGAATCAGATCAGGACGAATTTCATCAGTTATCCATCGATGTCACATGATAAAATGTATCACTTCTCATTGATTATGCATCAAGTTAATTTTACGTGTTTGCATTAATGTCTCATTTTAAAATTTTTAACTGGGTAAACTAATAAATCTTTACAAATCCTTAATTGGATCAATTCTCGATTATTCTTTATCTTGTTTAAATTCACTCACAGAAACCAACATTAAAAAAATACAAGTGATTCAAAATTCAGCAGTTAGATCCATCCTGAAACTAAAATATAATACCCTCTCCAACATAATGCATCACTTAATTTATCAACAGTCTCGAATCGAAATGTTTGTTGAGGAATACAATGAAGGTTTCGAAGCAAGATATATTGAATACGCAACTCCATTGTGTAATTGCTACCTTACTATTTCTTCTTTTTTCCCTGAAAAGTAAGACTCTTAAAAATATGTACCCTGTTATCTTCTATTTCAATATATTTATTTTTAATATTCTTCTATTTTAACTTTTTTTATTTTATTTTTTTTTAATCTAAAGAAGCCTTAGCTCGATACAGATATACAAATAAATAAAAAAAATAATAGAATTAGCAAACAAAATGTCTAGCACAGATTATTCATTCCGGAACAATCATGACGATGACAGAATGCTTGATATCGACCAGGAAGAAGCACAACCAATCAAAAAAACGTGGCAAAGGCATCGTTTTTAAAGAAATGGTAATCTCTTAGATAACTGAGTTCATTCAGCGATACGAATCCACCGTAAAAAACAAAGCATAATCAGCAAATTTACCCACAGTAGCTACATGTGGAAAATTTGTACAAGCGTATACGAATAGACAAAGTCTTCTACTATTAACTTTGTTCGGCAGTATTAGCCAAATGCAGTAAAATGGCTTTTTATCACATAACATCGGAAGACGAAGTAGTTCTATACACCAGCGTTATAGAGCATCAGCACTCGGACAATTCAAGAAGTCGCATACCAATAGAAATAAAACAGCGGATTAAGCGATATTTCAACATGTCAATTACAACTCCCAAAGCGATACTAATAACACTCAAAAACGATGGCTTACATCAACCAAAAACAAAAGCTTTAAGTAACTTTCTGACGACACTATGCATAGAGAGATTCGACTAAGTTCAAATCAACGTTGTAGAACTCGAACGCTGGCATCAACAACGCAATGATGTTCCAGTGTTATGACAAACCCTTTTGCCCAAGTTTCGAGAAAGGCGTGGACAACGATCAGCTAATGCATTTCCGCATTTTCATAACAGCCAAGCGAATGATCAGCATCGCGAACAAGACATAGCATTTCACAGTGGATGCTTCGTACAAGCTCATATGGCAAGGCTTTTCTGTCATATTGATCGGTACTACTGATCAACAAACTCGTACGGTATCTGCATTCCAATGACCGAACAGGACAAGCCATCAGATTTGTATTCGAGACAATGAAAAAGATGGCTTTTGATGTAACGCAACTGGAACTTTCTCCCAAAATAATTATCACTGATGGTGCAGACGCAATCACCATTGGTTTTCAAGACACATATGCTGACATTTTTGAGTTGAGAAACATGTGTTTCGCTCAAGTGATAGGCAAAGTCCCTATGCAACTGAATCGTTTCCCCATTGACGCCCAAAAAGGAATTAAGAAGTCAATCAGACAGGTCATCATGCTACTTCATCTGAGGCGATTTTCGATACTGCAGTACAACTTTTCATTACTAAGTGGCGCACGCAGAAATCTGAGCTGATCGACAATTTCATCGACTATTTCTGTCGCGAGTGGAGTACGAGATTAAAAGGCTGGTTTGAAGTCTATGCCAATGGTGTGTAATCAACTAACAATGTTGATTTTTTACACTGATTTCAATTGTGACTTGCAATTGTATACCGCCGCTTTCCAATAGACCAGTAACATAAAAAACAAAAACATCGTAAAAATTTCTTTTTTATAGCCATAACGATATATCCACCGATATATTAACCAAAAAAAAAATCAGTTTTGGGAAAATTTTAACGATTACGCTCGATTGTGCCAAATTAACGAGACCAATCTTTGCTCAGACAATTGGAAAGACAGAACCTGCAATTGTAGAGAATTTGCTAAGAACTACATTTGCATTCATGGCATGGCATATCGATACAAGCTTTGCACATTCCCAGATGAATCGAAATCGATTCCAATCGGTCAAAAGTGCATAAAGAGAAAACTCCAGAAGCAAAAGGCAGCTTATTTATGTTCTTATTAAAAATATCAAATATGTATTTTTATAATATCATTACTCGCTTTTAATCAACTAATTATCTGAAAAAAATACTAATTAAGTCTGATATTAGTAGATAGTCTTTTGACTTTTATGTGGATTTTGATCATCAGACATATCTTGGAATATTCCGGATTCAAATACAAGTTGATCGTTCGATTAAAATTGGAATTTTTTTCCTTATGTTTATGATACCATTTCTATTTAAAATGACCTCTCTCGTATGAATTTATTTTCTATTAAATCACTAAAAAACATGTATATAACCTACTTCCGATCACATTTTCAGACACTAATAATATTAAATAAATGAACTAGACTCTATTATAAAATGACTGAAAAAAATTGATTATATAATGAATGATTAAATAATTAAATTTAGAGCAAATATTGATTTTTTGAATTATTTAAGTTTTTTTATTAAATCGCTTACTAAACAACTTTTTAAATCTAATTGATGATGTTTTCTTTATTTTATCTTATTTTATTCATTGATTATTTAAGAAAATTCCTATTCCATTAAAATAAGAATAAAAACATTTTAAATTAAAATTAAATATAAAATAAGTTAATGTGTAAATTTTTTTAAATTATATAACAAAAGAATATTATTGTAAAAAAACGTGACAGGATAAAACAAAAGTTTTTTTTTTTTACAGTATCTTCCTGTTAAATATGATTTTTTTCATACTTAAACGACTTATTTAACAGATTGAAATTAAATAATTTTAAAAAGTTATACAGCAATTATTTTAAAAATATTCACTAAAAAATGACAATTAGTCCTGAAAATAACCAAAAATTAAAACAAAGTAGCCTCTCAATCGTTTTAGACTCCTTTAGGAACAAATGCATAGATTCTACTGCACATGGTTTGCCAAAGATATTTGGAAATGGTTTATTTGGAATAAAAGTTTTATGGAGTATTCTTTTTCTTGGGAGCTTTGTTTCGGCTGTTTATGGTAAATAAAGTTTTTTTCTACTCGAATTTTTTCAAAGAATTTTTAGCTGAAAATTTTAAAAACTTAAAGCATATTTTTTAATGATAAAAGTGTAAATTACGTTAAGTTAAAAAATCAAATAAGTTTTAATTTTCTTTAAATTATGTTTACAATGTTTATTTTAAAAATATTAATATAGAATTTAAATTAATTTGATTAAATACTCATCCATTGTTATATTCTTCAATTAAAAGCATCAAAATCAAATCATATCTTAATTCTAATAACCAGTATTTCATATCTTGTTTATGAAAAGAATCAAAAATTTTAAGTCATAAAATTAATGTTGTTTTCTTATCTTTAAAATTCTTTATTTTCAAAAATTAATAATTATTAATTGAGTTTTGAGTTGATCATAATAATAATAATATAATTATCAATTTCTAATTCACCAAGATCATTTAGATTTGGTAAAACTAATCATTTTTCTTGATCAATATAGTCTTGTTATTTTAAAACAGATTTTCAAAATAAATAAAATTAAATAACTTTTTAAAAAGCTATTAAATAGAAAAATAAAATAAATGAGAAATTTTATCAAATAATACTTGAAAAAATAATGATAATTTATTTATTTTATCTTAGGAATATATATATCGGTACAGTCGTATTTTTCATTTCAATTCTCCACCTCTACTGAATTTTACCAATCATACCTGGATGACTTTCCTGCAGTTACAGTATGTAATTTATATCCATTCGGCACTAGTAACGATAATACAATTAATTACTTTAACCAAATATTAAGCAATATTAATCGTACTATTCAATTAACTCCTGATAATCAATCATCAGCTATTAATGATGTCCGCTTAATCTATAAATATCTAAATGCAAATTTTCAATATGACTTATTTTCAAAAAGGTTACCCCAAAATTTAAATTTATCAAATTCTTTTGACCAATTTATGCTTAATTGCTATTTCAATGGCCAGAAATGTAACAATAATGATTTTACAAGATCTTTTACTTATGAATATGGACCATGTTTTACATTTAATAAGTATAACAAAAATACTACTAAAATTAACAACAATGTTAAAAAAACAAGTAAAATGGGATCAGAGAGTGGACTAATGCTGGAAATATTTACTGGATATCCTGAAGAGCAAGATTTATTTGCGGAAAAAAAAGGAATTTACCTGGCAGTACATAATAACTCTGTTGATCCATCACTAAAATATGAAGGTTTAAAACTATCTGTTGGCACTTCCAATGAAATAGGCGTCAAGAGAACATTTTACAGAAAACTTCAAGAGCCTTTTAGCAATTGTCGTAAGGATACATTAAATATAATGGAAGGAGACTCTGAATTTTACACCCGTACTGTGAAATCAGGTGTCTACAACCGAAAGAACTGCTTCGAAATTTGTATTTTGTACAGGTTTATTATTCCAGAGTGCAAATGCAGAGATCCACAAATACAAGATTCAGAATTTAGTCTCAATATTTGTAGATCATTAGAAGATTTAAATTGCATTGAAACAGTCCGCACAAGATTCGATACCGAAGACTTGTCTTTAATATGTGGTAAAGACTGTCCAGTTAGTTGTGACACAATGGAATATGATTTGCAAATATCCAACTCACAGTATCCGACCAAATATTACTACGAGGTGCTGAAAAAACAACCGAATTTAAAAAATAGATTTGAAAATTTATCTATTGATATTTTTAAAGAAAGTGCTCTGATGGTCAATGTTTTTTACCAAGAAATATCATCCACATTTATCCAAGAAAAAGAATTGATGCCTTTTTATAATTTATTAGCATCAATAGGTGAGAAAATGCAAAGTTGAGATTCTTTTTAAAGATTTTTTTAAGGTGGTTTGTTGGGACTTTGTCTGGGATGCTCCATTCTCACGCTTTTTGAACCAATTGTTTTTTTTATGGAATTAATATACAGATTGATCACCAAAAACAACAAAATACAACAAACACAATAAAAAAATTAATTAAAAAAATTAATTAAAAAAATAATTAGAAAAGTTATAGCAATTAATTATTTAGTATTAATAATTTTTTTTTTAAAGATTTATTGTTAAAGTAATTAATTTTTGTACAAACCGGGATCAAATTAATTAAATGAAATAGTCATTGTCTGATGGTTAGTCCTTCGCTAATTTTTATATAGCTTCATATTTTTACTAGAATTCAAATGAAAATGAGTTAAAAAATAATTATAAATAATTTTTATCCAAGTTAAGATAGGAAAATAATAATTTGAAAATTTTAAAATAAAAATTTTGAGTAAATTTTTATATTAATTTTAATTTAGACCCTGGAGAACGGACCGGACCCATAAACAATATTTTGTATTATTGAAAAAATACTATACTATACTAAAATAACTGAAAAAGGTTCCAAATTAATTAATTAATTAATTAAACTGAAAAATACTTCTCTATGAATGTGTCTATTAATTCTATTAGTTAATAATTTTATCTAGGTGTTTAATTTACTATATAGTAAATAATTTTTTTGTATTGTACATTTAATACAATTTATCTTGTAAGTTCATCTTTATTTATAGTATACACCAATATTATGAGATATAAAAATCTAGATAACAATAAGTAAATAAGAACTTTTAAATAAGGCTAACATGTGGGACTAACGCGCTAGAAATGGTACTCCAAAAAACACAAGATAATGAAAGCATTCAACACCAAAAATAATAAAACTAATTTAATTTCAAATTATTTATTAAAATTCACATGTTATATTTTAATTACAAATTAAGCTCAAATATTTTCAAATTATTGAATATTTAAAAAAAAAACTAATTAAAAATTTATCATTCGATTGATCAGCTGATTGTGTACAAAAAAAAGTATCTTCTTTTTTATTCTGGATGAAGAGGAGCCCTAGGACGAGCACATTAGGCATGCATCCTTATTTTTTAACGAACAGGCCATTTTTAACTGTTCGATTAAATCATCATTTGAACTAATTTCTTTATCAATTGGTTGACCATTTTCCTCTGGAGTCTCGTTCTTGACCACTTTTCTGGGCGAAGAACCATTAACTCCATTCTTTCCACTGACATTTTCCTTAAAGTCCATTGCATTCAAATTTTTGGCCCTCAGCTTGGTCTTGTCGACCGTAAACTTGATCGGATCGGCTGCTGGCCGAGTCCTCAAATAGTACAGACCAGTTTTTAGTCCTTTCTTCCACGCATAAAAGTGCATGGAGGACATTTTGCCAAAGCTCGGATCAGCCAAGTGTATGTTCAAAGACTGGCTCTGGTCAATGTACGAGCCTCTGTCAGCCGACATGTTTATCAAATTTTTTTGTGGTATTTCCCAAACAGTTCTGTACAACTTTTTCAGCTCATCCGGAATACCATCTATCTTTTGAATGGAGCCACTATGAGCAATTATCTCGTTCTTTATCTCGTCATTCCAAAGACCAAGGTCAGTCAAGTCCTTGAGCAAGTGCTGGTTGACAACCTGAAAGTCACCACTTAGGACCCGACGAGTGTAGATGTTGCTAGTGTAGGGCTCAAAGGACTCATTGTTGCCAAGTATTTGCGCTGTTGATGCAGTTGGCATTGGCGCTACCAACAGACTGTTCCTAACACCATATTGTCTTATATCTGCTCGGAGCGTCTGCCAGTCCCATCGATCCGATGGTGTCACATTCCACATGTCAAATTGTAAAATTCCCTTGCTCACTGGCGAGCCCGGATAGGTCTCGTAGTGTCCGTCATTTTTGGCAAGCTCGCAGCTCTCTTTGAGTGCTGCGTAGTAGATGGTCTCGAATATGTCTCGGTTGAGCTGCTGAGCTTGTTCGCAGTCAAACGGGTACCGCATTAGGATAAAAGCATCGGCCAGACCCTGAACGCCAATGCCCACCGGACGGTTTCTTGTATTGGAATACTTTGCCTCCGGCAGCGGATAGTAGTTGACATCTATGACTCGGTTTAGATTCCTGGTCACCACTCTGGTCACCTGATACAGCTTGTCGAAGTCAAATGTTTTGTCTTCGCGCACAAATCTGTTCAAAGCTATGGACGCCAAGTTGCACACGGCTATTTCTTCTTTGCTTGTGTACTCGATTATTTCAGTGCACAAATTGGAGCACTTGATGGTGCCCAAATTTTGCTGATTGCTTTTTCTGTTAGCTGAGTCTTTGTAGAGCATGTACGGAGTGCCAGTCTCGATCTGGGACTCGATAATGGCCGACCAGAGTTTCTGAGCCTTGACTGTCTCTCTGCCTCTTCCCTCTCTTTCATATCTTTCATACAATGCCTCGAATTCTTCGCCCCATACATCGGCCAGACCTGGACACTCATTCGGACACATCAATGTCCAATTCTCGTCTTTTTCCACTCTCTTCATGAACAAGTCTGGTATCCATAGAGCGTAGAATAGTTCTCTGGCACGCATTTCTTCTTTACCAGTATTTTTCTTGGCATTCAGGAAATCAAATACGTCCGCGTGCCAAGGCTCCAAGTAGACAGCAAAAGCGCCCGGACGCTTATTGCCACCTTGGTCTACGTATCTAGAAGCATTGTTGTACACTCGGAGCATTGGCACTAGGCCGTTGCTTTGGCCATTAGTGCCGAATATGTGGCTGCCATTTGAGCGGATATTATGAACATGGAGGCCGATGCCGCCGGCGTTTTTGCTGATGATGGCACACTGTTTGAGTGTGTCGAATATGCCTTCGATGCTGTCCTCTCTCATAGCCAGCAGAAAGCAACTGGACAACTGAGGCCTATTGGTGCCAGCATTGAACAATGTAGGTGTTGCATGAATGAACCATTTTTCTGACATGAGGTTGTAGGTTTCAATGGCCCGGTCAATGTCCGACTTGTGAATGCCGACAGCGACCCGCATTAACATGTGCTGTGGTCGCTCGACCAATTTGCCATTTATTTTGAATAGGTAGCTCTTTTCCAGAGTCTTGAAGCCAAAATAGTTGTAGTTAAAGTCTCGGTCATAGATAATTGACGAGTTTAGTCGATCGGAGTTGGCGCGCACTATGTCGCGAATTTCCGTGGAAACCAGGGGCTCCGTGCGACCAGTCCTCTCATTGGTCGCCTTGTACAAGTCCTCTATGACTTCGCTGAAGCACTTTTTGGTCTCTTTGTGAAGATTGGACACTGCTATTCGCGCTGCCAGGACTGTGTAATCAGGATGCCTAGTGGTCATGCTTGCAGCGGTCTCTGCGGCCAAGTTGTCCAGCTCGACCGTAGACACACCTGAATACAGACCATTAATGACTTTTTTGGTAATCGATGTGGGATCTATGTAGTCCATGTTCAGACCATAGCATAGTTTTATTATGCGTGATGTTATTTTGTCAAAAAAGACGTTCTCCTTGCGTCCATCACGTTTAATTACAAACATTTTTTTAAATTATTGGCTTAATCAATTTATAAAAAAAAAAGACTTTTTAATTTTAGTTTGTAAAGCTTTTGCTTTAAATGTCTGGTTGGTTTAAGTTTGTATACTGGCTAAGACAAATGTGTAGATGTGTGCTTTTAGTTTTGACTAAACGCCTCTTCAAGAAGACTAGTTGCATGCATGCAAGTCTTGTTACCAATTCAAAATTGCAATTTCTATCTTTGAACCAAGTATGGGACCAAAAAAAAACGCTGGCGCAGCTGGTGGCGCCGAGTCCAAGGAGAAAAAAGGCGGCACATCAGTCAAGGTAAACCACTCATTTTAGCTCACTGTATCCTCTATCTTATCCAGGCATTATTATTATTAGTTTAACAAATTTTAATTAAAATTTTATGTTAAAAAAATATTTTATTATTTTGAAAAAATTTTTATTAAATAGTCAACTAATTGGTTCATAGATTGAACCTTTAACGGGGTATTAAAATTTGTTGTCATTTTAAAAAATTAATTTTATGTTGGTTAATCAGCGCCATATTTAGCTTTTGGTGCATTTTTTTGTGGTCATGGGTCTAATTTAGAATAACTCTAAATCTCAATTGAAATAATGAGCAACAAATTTCTTTAAAGTCAATTAATAATTAATTTAAAAGTAATATATTATTCGATTAATTATACAGAATTTAATAGAAATAAGGCCATAATTATGTCTTCATGTAAAGTCCTTTCTCACTTATGAGGATGAGAAACACTTTTTAAAGACAACCCCTGTTGGACAAGAAACAGAATCCGTCTATTTTAGATATAACTTTTTAATTCTAGTTTTTTAATTATCAATTTATTTTAGATATTTCTAAAATATTCCTATTATTTATATTAAATATGGTTGATAGATTATTCAATAGTCTTTTATTTGTTTAAGTTTAAAATGTTTTATGATAAGATTTGTGACCACCATGATTTCGTTTTTTTAGAAAGAACAATTATTATTTTTTAATTTAATTAAATATCATAATCAAGCAATTAGAATTTTCTTATTCGGAAAGGTCAAAATATTTGGAGTGATAAGAGAGATATAATTTTTAGCTAAAAATTAAAATGAATTAACTTAGTTTAATGCTGTGATATTTTTTAAACAAATATAATTGAAATTTTATCTTCTTATATAAAAATCACATATTGATAAAAAAGCTTTTTGTATTTATATTTATTTTTGTCATAAAAAATCACTAAGATTACTCTAGAAAATAATATTTTTAAGTTAAGCTGTTGACAAAAATCCAAATACATTAAATTATCTAATTTTATTAACCTATTTTAAACTTAACTCAATATTTAAAATTTGTTCAAATTCATAAATTCAATTTGCCTTTTATTTTAAATACCACAAAAACATAAAGATAATTTTTTGGAATAAATTAAGATAAAATTATTTAAGTACATTTTAAATAATGTCAAATTTAATATTTATTATAGTCAAAAAACTAAGACCCCTACATAGATTAATTAATAAAATGAGATTTAATTGATTAAAGATAATATTTAAAAAAAAGGTACGCCACATTTTGTGCGAAAAGCAATCCAAATGTCTTGAAGCACTTGAAAAAATCAAATCAGGCATGAAATTTGACGAGATAGCTCGTCAGTACAGCGAAGACAAGGCTCGACAGGGAGGTGACTTGGGCTGGATGACTCGCGGCTCTATGGTTGGACCCTTTCAGGACGCAGCTTTTGCTTTGCCAATTTCTACCTTGGCCTCGCCAGTTTACACTGATCCACCAGTCAAGACCCAGTTCGGCTACCACATTATCATGGTTGAGGGAAAAAAATAATCAATTAAATAATTAATTAAAATTTTATTATTCTAAAATGGCTAAAATAAATTTATATTAATAAAATTTTTGCTTAAATTGAATATTTATCCAACGAAGATGGCTTAAAAACGCAAATGTGCTCCAAATCTCTGAAATGTTCATTTAAATCAAGGGCATAACCGACCACAAATTTTTCCGGTATGGAAAAACCGGCATAGTCAGGCTCATAGCCGTTCGAATGGGGCGTCCTCTTGACCAAAAGGCTGCAAACCCGCACTGTTTTTGGACTAAACTTTTTCAAAAGACCCAACAGCTTTACCATTGTTTTTCCAGTGTCGATTATGTCCTCAACAATAAGAACATTCTAAAAATTAACTAATATAAAAAAAAAGTAGCTATAAATGGTGCAAATAACCTTTCCGGTAATTTGGCTCATATCATCCCCGCCAATTATCTGCACCTCGCCAACAGATTTTTCATTATGGTAACTTTTGAGGCGGATAAAATCAAGCATCATTGGCAATGACTTGTTACCATTGGTTCTGTTTCGATTCTGGATGCGTTCAGTGAGGTCTGCAAAAAATTTGTAGCCTCCTTTCAACACACAAAGACATATGAGTGGCTCATTGCCGCAATCGTTGAATATATCGGTAGCCAGCGCCTCGGTGCGGTCCAGAATCAGTCCATATGGAATGAGAATATTTTCTATGTCGTCTCGATAGTGCAGTGGCACTGAGAGCAAGTCGGTTGGAATTCCGGGGTCGCTGTCCGCAATCTAAAATATACCATGGTTAATTTCCTTTCCAAAGAATACTTTATTCAACTCACGTGAATCGATCTGCACTTTTTTTTGCTCTCAATAGCAGACATATTTCAAAATTTTAGATTCTAAAAAGTTTTTTAAAATAAATGCAAGTAGCTTTATAATTTTTTTTCTTATAAACTTTAAAAAAACATAACACATTTAAACATGTGTTGCATTATAAATATTAAGAAAATATAAATTAAGTTGAATATATTTATTAATTTAAAAAATAATTTAATTTAAAACAAATTTTGTTTTTAAATGTTAAAATTTCTTGAACTTATCCAATGATGATTGTTTAATTAGACAAATGTGCTAGAAGATAAAATAAATAGATATTTGCATAATTTTTTACTCAAGTTACATTTAAATCCCGAAAGTGTTCATTTAAACCCAAAGCGTAGCCAACTACGTACCGTTTGGGTATCTCAAAACCAACATCTAAATAAAACAATTAGCCAGAATAGGCTTTTAGGGCAGTTTTTATAGATTACAGTCCGGATAGTCCTTTTTTGGCTTCTCGTCTCTTTTTATAATCAAACTAAAAATAAAATTAAATTTTAATCTCTGGACTCTTAATCTTATCTGAATATTAAAATATCATACCAGCATGTTTTTACACTCATTGGCTCAAGATCACTAATAAAACTTTTAATTTTTGATAAAGTCTCGCCCGTGTCTTTGTTAACAAAAAGTTTTTAGACCAAATTTTGATAAAAAATATGCATATTTACCTACTAAATTTTCAATTAGTAAAACATTCTTAAAGAAAATAAAAATAAATCTTATTTTTTAATTTTAAAAATTAATATATATATATTTTTGCCAACTTTTCCTTTGATAAAGCCCAAGTCCTGTCTGTCCATTAACTCAATGCAATCTGCCATATTGGAATCTTTTTTCAGGCAAATGAAATTTATTTTTAAGGGAAGGGAAATTTTGTCCGAGTTTCGGTTCTTGGACTGAAGCTTCTCAACCAGATTGGAAAAAAATCTATATCCGCCTTTAATGACACACAAAAGCACCAGATTCTGGTCTCTAAAGTCATTGAATATCTGATTGGCAATCGACTCTGTTCGGTCCATGATCAGTCCGTATGGAATCATCACACTCTCCAAGTCATCTTTGTAGTGGCTGGGAATGGACAGCAGATCAATTGGATAGCCGGTCCAGTCATCGCTAATCTTTAAATAGCACAAGATAACTACTTTTTATTAAGGAATAGGATCCTTATTTTACTTTAATATGGCTAAGCATCTTCTGTTTTGATATCTATCATAATTTTAAAAGCAAAACAACTCAAGAGAAAATATTTTAATTTATTATGATATTAGGAATTTTATGAAAAAGGAAAGAAAATAGAGGGTGATTTTAATTTGAGATAAAGAAAGATTATGTCAGCTTTTTTTTTAAACAAAAATCGATCCGATCAAATTTGACGCCGAATTTTGCTTTCAATCAATTAGGCTGATGAAATTTCGGCATGAAATCCTGTTAATTTAATTTTTTTGTATCAACAAAAAATACAGAAATTGATAGTAATTAATTTCGTTAGTTTTATAATTTTAGAACTTGATGACAATTAAAATATTTGAATTTTAAAAATAATTAAAAAAATGTTTTTTATTTTTTATTGAAATAGATACATGCTATCAACTGGATGTTAATCTAATTTGGGTATTTTTTTAAATAGAAAAATTATACAAATTTTATCTGGGAAATTTTGAATTTTTATAAATTATACATAGATAAAAACTAAATATCAGCACATATTTTGAATAATTGAAGTCATACTAGAAATTTTAAATAACTCTAGGTCTCATGTGCCAGAAATTTACCATTCTAGTTATTGAAAAATTGGTCAACAACTTGACCTTTAAAGTTGTTGTATTTTTTAAAATAAAATAAAAAATTAATAATAATCGCATTTAATTTAAAAAAATAAATATTGAAGTTTTTTGTTTTTTGAAAATGTGCTAGAAATTTGTCTATTTCCAAGCATTGAAAATAGTGGAAAACATAACAGACTTTAGTGAACCATGTTGATACTTCTGACATTGTTCTATCAACAGTAGTGATCCTCTTCGACAAAATAAAAGCTATTGGAATGAAAGATTCATTTTTGACATGATTGGCTATCTTGTACCATCCATTTTAAATACACTCGATTGATAGAAACTTAGTATGGTACATAGAAGGTAAAAGTTAAGATATTTTTAAGCAGTGGTAAAATCTTGGAAACTCTCGGAACATGGTTTCAAAAATTCTATCAAAAAGATTTAATGTATTTTAACAAGCTAATTGTCATATCTCTATAAAACCAATTTACCAGTGACTTGGACATATTAATATTTATTTTTGTATATTTAGTCCAAAAAGTATGATTACAGATTAAGATTTGCAATTTGAAAATTTTATTAAGACGAATATAAATTTTATCTATTTTGTCTCAAATTAATTATTTTCAATTCTATTCAAGTATTGAATAGATTGTTGAAATTTTTCCTTGAGTAAATTCATTAGCTGTTTTTGTTCATCGTTACCAAGTGGTTTTCCAGTTTGCATGTTAACAAACTGTTTTCCATTATATCTTATTGATTGATTATTGTATCTCATTAAAACTGTTTTATTAAATTTATTTTCATCAATCATGGTGACATAATTTTGCAAATTTTCCTTTGCTTTTCGAATCGCAGCTGTCCTCACCATGTCAGCCATTTTTTCCACATCGGAAATTCTCCCACCAGCTTTATATTATAGGAAAAGTGAAAAAAAAACAAAATTTTATATAAAGAGTACTTAAACTAGAAAATGATGGAAACATTGGAAAGCTTGAGCCCTTTTGACCTACCTCCAAATTTGTCTGACCATTACATACTTTGATATATTTAGATAATTAAACATTAAAACGATTTAGTATAAAAAAAAATTACTATTAATAATGGGGATTAGAACTATTCCAATAAAAAAAAAGCTGACCATTTTAAATACAGACAATATTATTGTGTCGCCGTAATATTTATATTAAAAAATGACTCATAGCTAAATCTCAAATAACTTTTTTTTATAAAAAAATTAATCTATTTTTAAAATTTGTTTTGAATTTTTTAATTAATTATTTCAAAAAGAATGCGAACGCATTATTTAAATTAGAGACATTTTTGAAAAAAATATGAAAAATATTTAAAAAAAAAGAAAACCTATTTTTTATTTTTAGATTTATTTATTTTTGTTCCAACTGATAAACCTTTGCAGCTCAAAAAATATTATTTAGAGATTTTTTTGGCTATTCAAAAAATTTAAATTTACTTGGATATTTTAATTTTGGTCAGTACTAAATAAATTCTATTTCTTCTTGCTAGTAATTTTTTTAATAAATGATAGCTAAATTTTTTTTATATGCTTCCTAAAAAATTAATTACTAAAATTAATAAAATACTTAATTAATTTTCTTGAAAAATAATATAAAAGCAAATAATTGATAACTTAAGCGCATATTCTAAATTAACTCTTGATTGATTCATTAAAATTAAAAAACAAAAATGATATAAAAATACAAAAATGGCTAGCTCTACTAGGATTGAATTTACACCAGACCCTTTTTTCAAAAAACTCCCAAAAATGCACTCTGAATATGTCAACAGATAAACATAATCATGCAAGTTTGAATTTCAATTTGATGATCAGCATTTTTTGTCGGTACTAAGTTTAATTTCTTTTTTCTTCTTTTCTAACTTAATATCAATAAAAATATTTTTGGCTATTTTTTAAACTTTTATTTTTGCTATCATACACATAAAAATATTCTAGCATAAAAATTAACGTCCTTACATTAATAATATTGATAAAATTTTCGAAATATTAAATTATCTATTATTCCATCGGACTATTTTAAGTTGGACCGTAAAGCAAAGCAACTTAATTCGTAAAATAAAAGGTCTAAAACTCTACAACTCAATTTTTTTATGCAAAATAATATTTAGAAACTATATTCGGTCTCAAATTGACTACTTATTCATCCCACTTTCAAGTTCAACTCAAAAAATTATCAATGATGCACAAAAAATGCAAAACAAAATACTCAGGCATATCAAATACTTCCCACTGAAAACTAAGATCAATACCATCAATAAGAGTCTAAATATTGACATGATATCAACTAGATCTGAACAACTGTTGAATAAATTCTTACAAAAACGAGTGGATCACCAGCAACTATTAGAAGATTTAAATGACTACCTGACAAACTCCCCTGTTCCAAACAATAAGTTCAACAACTTATTTGAAAATTTTAAAAAAACAATTATCTAGTAAATCGTATAACCTTTAGCCACCTATAAACTTTATATTTTATAAATTAAATTTATATTATTTTATTCTGCTATAATCATTTTTGTGCTCTGATGTTTACATAAAGTTTCTCTTTTCTTTAATATTTAATTCAATATTTTAAACGTTAGGCTAAAAAGAAGGACTATGATCCATTCTGAGTGGCCTGAGGACTTCCTCAAATAATATTTTAAATAAATAAATAAATAAAGCAAAGCATCTTGGTATTAGTAGTTTATACCAAGTGGTCAATCATTAGATTATTCACTAAGTAAACCAATATTGTAATAATTATATTTTTATTTTTGACAATTTAATTTTTAAACTCGTGTAAATTATAGTCTATTTGCTTTTTTTTTTAAAAAATATTAAAAATTTTTAATAATAAATTAAATAATTAAAAACTAATAAAAATCTTAGTTTAAGTTCAAATTTGAAGTAAATAATTTTAATGATATTAACAACTTCTTAGATAAAATATGGCTTTTATGCATTTGAGAATAGAATTTTCAATAGATTGTTATCTTTTGCTTATAAAACACTATATTTCCATTATTCTCCTGAAGATCTAAGGCAGAAATTGAGGAAAAATGACTCGAGAAATTTGAAATATAATTTAAGGAATAGTTAGAATTTTTTTACTCAAAACTTATAAATTGCTTTGTGATCAAGAGATCAATGTTGAAATTTTCATTTATTTTTTATCTCCTTTTTATGAATTAAATTATAGACTAATAAAAATTTTCTTATTTTCCTGTCTCTTTTACGTTTTTCTCAAATTAGATTGATCAAAAGTAATTCAAATTTTGTTTAAAAATCATCTCCAATACCATCGGCCACTGACTAGACAAGCATCCACACTTTGTTATATGACGTTCATTAGCACAAATTTGGTAAATGCATCACCTGCCTCTTCCAAATACTGCCGCTTGTTCTTCCCTAAGTAAAGTTATACTTAGCTAAGTTTTTAGTAAAATTTAGAGAAAAAATATCAATAGAATATTAATGTACAAATTTGTTAAAAATCACATGATTTGAAGAGATTTTTTGAGAAAAATAAAGCAATAAAGTAAAAAATTAAAATCATAGATTTGTTCAGAATTTTGTCTAAGTTAAAAAGAAAACATTCATTGATCCATCTGAGCCTTGGGTGTAAAAAATCTTTTTCTAGAATCTCTTTTCTTTTGAATTTCGTGAACTTTACTTTACAAGAAAAGAAAAGAATTGTTTACACATAGACTCTTTTGCAAGCAATTAGTCAGAAATTAGTCAGAGTGGAGGACTTGATCATAAGAAAGCCAATTAGTCAGTTACTTATAATTAGTTCAAAAGCTATTAACTTTTTGATTATGTAATAATTTCCAATAGCAACAAAAGCAATCAACTTGGATCTTAAATTTACTATTCACTTAAAATAACAGATATTTTTTTATCATTTTATTAAATAATTCTATCGAAAAATAAAAAAAAAATTTAATTGATTGATTGAATAAAACATTTTTTTGTCCTCAGTAATCAAAAAATACTATAAATGTTAATCATTTATATTGGAATAACATCAAAACAATATTATATTTATGATATTTTAATTTATTTTTATCAGTTTTAAAAAAAACTAAACTCCAATATAAAACTAATTTAATTAATTCTTGTACTTTAATCTACTTTGATAACACTATAAATCTTTCTGATAAACCAGAAGCATGCAAAGAATCCAATTGTTCCTAAATAGAAATATTAGAATTAGAATAAAAACATATTTTATCTATATTGTTTTACCTGTGAATAAAAAGAACAAGAAACTCATGATCAAAGTGTATCCGAAGTACAAAAAGATGGACGCAGCCCCATGAAGATCCAATTTTGTTGAATAGTAGTGAATTGAATACAAAAAGAAGTAGACAGCTGCAAATCCGCTTGTCATAAATGATCGCCACCACCAGCGGTAATCTTCGGTACACAAATGGAAGTAGCATAGCAAGATTGTAGTTTCCGAACAGGTGATCAATAAAATGAGATAAACTACTGATAAAAATCCAAACATGTAGTAGAATTGATGTGACCAAATGCTGTTTAGAATGAAGAATAGTTGAATAAATATGCAACCAAATGGCAAAATACCGCCCATAAGCACGGCTGGTAAAGGCCTTGTGTAAAAAAATTGCTGAGGTATTTGTCTTGGAATTTGGTTAGTTCTAGTTGGATTTTCAATAACTTGCTTTTTAAAGCCCAAGTATGAACCAAAAAATACCAGTGGAGTGCTCACTAGGAACCAAAGAGCAAGCAATGCCAATAGAGTGCTGAATGGCACAGCTGCCGAGCTTGAATTAGTCCATAAAACCAAATTAAGGATAAAAAAAATGGCAAACACAATACCAGGACATAATAGCGCAGTGGCAATCACATTCGATGCCCATCGTTCACCACCAAACATTTTATACAAACGAGCAGATATGTATCCAGCTGGAGTTCCCAAGAGAACATAGCAAACAATAGCTGTTGTCATCAAAGCTCCTCTTGAGGCTGGCGAAAGAAATCCCAAACAGGCTAGACCCAAAGTTACCAAAGACATGATTCCTATTTGAACACCCGATCCAAGAAAAACTGTAAGAAACAAACGATTTGATGGTGGACGGAAAACATCACCATGAACCAACTTCCAACCATACTCTTCTTCAACTTCATCTGAATTTTGAATGCTGTTATATTTGGCCAGATCTTTGTGTACAGTACGCAAGAGTATCATGGCAACCATGCCGCTGAGAAATAGAACAATGACCAAAGAGTTTAGAATAGAGAACCATTGAATCTTCGAATTGGGCAAGGTATTTAATATGTAGTCCCATCTGGAAGCCCATTTAATGCTGTTGTCTTGTTTGTATTTAACAGTGTATGTGTATGGTATTTCTAATTTGTCAATATTTTTTATGTCACCTGGCACTTCCATTGGAGAATTAGTGTCACATTCACTTTTGGCACTTTTGATCTCCACCTTGGCATAAACAATACGACCTCCCTCGTCCGCAAACGCTGAACCCCAATCTTCATTCTCTCCACTGTGGTAGGTTATTTCAAATTCAATATGATTGAATATGTAATACGTATCTGGTTTATTGAATGAAGGCTTTAAGAAAACAATTAAATAAAATTAAATTATTTTAATTAGATTATGTCATCGAAAATTTATTTTTTTTCCTCCATTTTAATAAAATTAGTCAATTGTATATTTGCCTACAAATAGTTTAAATAAGATAATAAAACACTTGTTTTGATTTTTCTTAACTCCTTAAATATCTATTAACCAATTAGGGAAATTATTTTTTCGAATTTTAATAAATATTTATATTAATTAGGAAAATTTTTAGCTTATAAAAAAATATAACTCAAATTCTTACAAATAGCTTGCAGACATCTTTTTGAACACCGGATTTGCTCACATAGCAACCGATGGGAAATCCACGAGAGCAGAATTCTTTATCACCTTCTATTAAATAACACCAAACTACTGGCAAATTATCAATAATCCAATGATGTTGGTAGTTCAGCAAGATTCCTTTTTTCAAAAAGCGCAAATTTTTTACATCATTTTCATTTGAGCTACTGTAGGTCTTTTGACAAACTTTGGTGCATGTGCTCTGGGACAAAAAGCTCAGCTTTTTGTGAAAAATGTTAAAATTTTTTATCTTGTTTAATAACCATTAAATGTACCTTGTATGGCGAGGGACGGATTCGCTCACCAAATACCACCTGGCCCAAGTTCTCAGATGGCGAGGGCTCTTCATTTTGCTTGCAAAAATCGAATCTGTTATATTCATATGGTAAAACAGACTCGACCGAGTCAAGTCTATTGACAAAAACATCTATCTGTGATTTGCATGTTTCCGTGGCTCTGCTCTCTTTACAATACGACTTTGGTGCCAAACCAGGAAGATAAAATGCTTTCGAATGAGAAAAAAATCCAAAAACTATCAACAATAAAAGTTTTGGCATATTATTCTGAAATTGATAAAACAAAAACTCAATCAAAAATAGTAATGAAAAATTTTTATTTATTTCGTTTATGTGAGTAATTATTGTTTTTAATTTAAAAAAAAATAAAAAATTATTAAAATTTGGAAAGGTAGAGCTAATTTAATATAATGGTTTATGCTTGACAAAGTTGTTAAATGCTTGAAACTATTTCAAACGTGTACACATTCCTCTATATCGATAGTGATATGAATTTAAAAATTATAAAAATTTCAAAATTATAATTAATAATTAATTCATTATGAGTCTTGCATTTGCATATTTTTATTTTCAATTTCTGAGTATAAAAAAATTAAAAATATCTTAAAAAGCTTACGTGTAAGTTCAGATTAAATTTTTTTAGATTATTTTTTAAATATTTATGTCATGTTTTAATCAAATATTTAATAATTTTGAATCTGAAAATAAAATAAGCTTATGATATTTTAGTCTAAATGAATACTTTAAAAAGTTTATAAAATAAAATATCAATTTACTAATTAAATATCACCATCAATGAAACGTTTAAATTTTTATCTCTTTTAAAAACAAATTACGGTAAATC
>JAESIW010000109.1:692349-714946 GCA_016802295.1 Brachionus rotundiformis
AATTAACAATAACAAAATTAATAAATAATGTCAATTATATTTAAAAATTAGCCAAATTTAACTAATTATACTTGAAAATAATAAAACAGAAATAGAACCAGTTTTCAAAGTCATAAACAAAATATTAAGTCTTTTAGCCTATAAGTTTAAAATTTACTTATTCAATATACCAAAAAAGTATTCGACAGCTAAATAATTTTTATCCAATTACCGCCGTATTATTAATGGTATGAGTTAGTTGAATTTGTTAGCCCGAAATCAGCCATGCCAAACCACCTTGATGAACTTCTGTAGCTGTTATGATGAATTTATCAGATATGTTTAATCGATTCATGTAGTTGCGATCAACCGTGATGTATAACTGTAGTTGTTGGTTAAAAAATTACAAATTTGATTATGTAATTGCTGTTAGCTGGGATTTGAGTAAGCAGTTTTTGATATTTAAAGTTTTATTGAAAAAAAAAGAGTAATTATTAATTTGAGAAATAAATCTAATTGCACAATAACTATTATAAGTTTTAAAGGCTAGTTAATATAGATACTGGCTCGTGAGGACAAATTGTTGCATATACATGAATCCCACAAACGTATGTTTTGGCCATGTATTCTGGAATTCATAAATGTATTCTTGATGTATTGTAAGTAGTAAGTCGGCTAAATGACGAAAAAGAAAATCAAACAAAATCAGAAAAAAATCTGATATTTTAAATTTGATAAGTCAAAATTTTTAAAAATTCCAGGAGCTATTGTAGTATATATTAAGGTCTGGTTACATCTACAGATCACACAGATCAAGATTGACGTCTAAAAATTTAGAAGCAACAACATTATTGGTATCAAATATGGATTTATTAAACGAATAAAAATATAAACATTGATTATTTTTGTTTATTTAATAAAGATTTATACAAACTTTTAATTGAATTTTATTCTTTTTATATATTCATTTTAAATTAAATTAATTTAACTAGAGTTCAATGAAAAATATTAATCCCGTCCGTCAAGCTAAGTTGAACAAAAAATTTAAGTCATTGACTTGACTTGACTTATGAATTGTGACTTAAAAACAACTCTGATAATTATGAGTTAAAATCTTTATTGAACAGAAATTAAGAATTTAACGATTTTTTAAAAAAATATAAATGAATATGAGGATTTGTCAAGATATAGTAGTAATTTGTTTTCAAATGTATAAAATACAAAACATAAAATCTTTCTTTAAGTTTTTCACTTATAACTAGACTCTATTGTGTATTTTTTTTCTTAAATTTAAATAAAAAATTCAAATAAAAAATTACCAATTATTGGATTTTTTTTTCTAATTATTTAAAGTTATTATTTATTACCACTATATCAATAAAGCTAATATAATTATTTTATTTAAAAGAGAAAAGCAATTTTCAAGTATTCTCGATGTATTCTGGAATACATATGAGTATTTTTTTTATATTTATTCTTGAAGTATTCCAGAATACACTAGGAATACACAAAGAATACATTTATGTATTGTTTCAAAATATATGTATTCTTTGTGAAGTTTGTAAGAGCCTTCAAATTGCTCGTCGATACCAATTATACGCCAGAGGCGGGAGTTGAGCGCGTTCTATTATAGGCGATGACGAGCATTGGCGTTGTCCAACCATTGAATTTAATTGCTTCAGTAGGAACAATACAGGGCTGGTTGTTGAACGTACATGTTTCTATTGAGGTCGAGCCAGTCGGATAGCTCAAATCCGAGGTATTTATATGACTTGACAATTTCGAGAGTTTGGTTGAGCAGATAGATAGTAGGAATATTAAAGTTACTTGCGGGGGGTTGATGCAAATCACTTTGCACTTGTTCGCGTTCAAGTGCATTTTGCTATCAACACACTAACCTTGCATGGCGTCTACTATTCTTTGGGGAGGGCAACCAAATGTGTTGTACAATGTACAAGATTTTGTTTTTTAAACTACACAGAAAATAAATAAAAGATTGCAATGAATATTCCTCTACAAATCGCTCATAAGAACTACCTAGCTCTTTAATTCTTCAGTCTAGTGAAACATAAATGATCAAAGATGCCGGCATTAGTAGAGGCGAAGAGTTAGCTTCTGATTCAATAGTTATTGAGCTACCTGTTTCCAAGAAAATACGAGTAGAAGAAGAATCCACAGATGAGTCAAAAGAGAAAAGAAAATGTGGGAGATCTTTGGGTCAAAAACAGAAAAAAACAAAAATATTAATTATTTTTCAGAAAATAAAAATTTTTTTTTTTTTCATTTTATTTTTGCATCAGTTAACACAAAAAATTGAAGCCTAGCTCAAAAAATTTAATGTTTGCTGTAATTTTTGATTGAAACCTTGGCAAAGATTCTTGGAATAAAATTTCATTTTTACTAGACAATTTCATAATTTGTATTAGATAATTTCAAAAAAATGGTAATGATAATTTAATTATACATTTAATAATGATAAATTTAACTATAAACATTTTAAGTATTAAAATGAAAAATTAATTAAATAACATTTAATTAAAACTTTAAAAAACTTTTAATTCAAGTATTCAAAAATTTCATAAATTATTAAAAATTTTTAATAGAAAATTATTTAAAATTAATTTTTTACAATTAAATAAAGTCAATCAATTTTTGAAAACTACTAATTTTGTACTATAAAGCATATAAATTTTGATAAACAGAATAAAAATTATAAATTTTTGTTCCCTCATAACAACGTTGAGAATAGATCCTTCACCGAACAGGGTGCAAAATTTCTATCTCAAATTAAACCTAACTTAAGTTTTATCTAAACATATAGATTGTTTAGCTTGCTTGCAAAAAAAAAGTTAAAATTTAAATTAATTGCTAATTTTAATGCAATTACAAAATAAGGAAAACCTCTACATTTTACCTAATATAAATAGGACAATTACAAAAATATATATTTTGGTATTTTATTTAGACCAATTTAGACCTTGAAAATGCCGCCGAAGCAGCAACCTAGCAAGAAAAACCAGGAAAAGGTTAAGACCAAAATTATTGAGGACAAGACCTTTGGTTTGAAAAATAAAAAAGGTGCTAAGCAACAAAAGTTCATAGCCCAAGTTCAGAAGCAGGTGCAGAACAAATTTCAGCAAAATCCTCGTGACCAAATGAGCGCTGAGGACAAAGAGCGCAAAAAGGCCGAGGAAAAGCAAAAAAAAGAAGAACTAGCCGCCTTGTTCAAACCAGTGCTACCACAGCAACAAGTTCCCAAAGGAGTCGACCCAAAATCAGTCGTTTGTGTATATTTTAAGCAAGGCCTGTGCCAAAAGGGCGATAAATGTAAATTCTCTCACGATTTGAACATCGAACGCAAGGCCGAAAAGCGAAATATCTACGAGGACTCGCGAGACCCGAACGGCATGGAAAACTGGGACGAGGCTCAGCTTGAAGATGTGGTCAATAAGCGTCATGGTGAAGACAACAAGCGCAAAAATCAAACACAAATTGTGTGTAAATATTTTATAGATGCGGTGGAGAAGAAAACATATGGTTGGTTTTGGAATTGTCCAAATGGCGAGGGATGTATGTACAGGCATGCATTGCCGCCTGGCTTCACGCTCAAAAGCGATGAGAAAAAGAAAGATGAGGGCGAAAAAGTCTCTTTGGAAATGCTCATTGAAAAAGAGCGCGCTAGTTTGGGAAATAAAGTGACCAGAGTTACTTTGGAAACATTTTTAGCGTGGAAGGCTCGCAAGCTGCAAGAGAAAAAGGACGAGAAAAAGAAAGCTGATGAAAAGAAAAAGGCCGACTTTAAGCTTGGCTTTGTAAATGGTCTAACTGGTCGAGACATATTCACCTTCAATCCGGATATGATAGCTGATGAAGAGGACTATGGTGAGGACGTGGACTACAGGCAACGAGCTGAAGATGAGGACGAGAGTGCAGAAAAAATCATGGTTCGTGAAATAAATGCAGAATTTTTCGCTTCCCAGGCCAAGGAGTCCGATAATACAGGCACACAGGTTACTGAGGACAGGTTTGATTATTTGAAGTCTGCAATTGATAGAGAAAGTGAAGAATCTGGCAAGCTGGACATGGCATGTGGCGGAAGTGATCTGGATCAAGCGAAAAATGTAGAAATAGACGAATCTTTATTTAATGCCGATGAACTTCAGGATTTAGATGAAGAGCTGGAAAAGCTAGAAGTCTAGTTAAGAAAGAAAAAGTTTATTTAATAAATTTTTTTATTTGTTTTAAATTTTATTTAAAAATCTTGAAAAAAAAATTGAATAAAAATAAAACTAGCAAATGGTCAAGCATCATAAATTTTCTAAATACAACCAAATTTAAGAGCATTTGGTAAATAGATGTGACCTTTTTTCTCGCAATTATGTCGGAAATTTATTCTAATCAACATGAAAAAATAGAATTATTTAATTTTTCCAAATTATTCGGAAAATTAATATTAGTTTTTTAATAAAATTATTGTTAGTTAAATTTAAAAAAAGTTAATTTAGTTAATTATGTTTGATTTTAAAAGAGATTTTTTATCTAAATAAAAATAGATAATATAAACGTAAAATCTTAGTTGATACTGTAATTTTTTCTTCTCTCTTCTGCTACTTTTATTAATAATATCTTTGGTGAAAAAATTTTTAAAACATTTTCTTGACGGTACTTTATTATTAAGCACCATTAAGAAACTATATTGTTGTTACAATAGGACATAGATTCAATATAAAGATGGTCAGATGATTACCAAATGAAATCAAATAATCAAAATGAAAATTTTTACAAAATAACTAGGGTCGATCAAGAATAGTAAACAATTTTTTTTCTATTTATTTTCTTTTTAATTAATATTCAAATAGGTTAAGAATATAAGCTTTTGTAATTTTAAAAGACTCTTGTTGCCAATAATTTTTACAGGTCTTTGATCATTTGGTCCTACAGTCATCAGGTCAAATGTGATTTATATATTTTTCCATTTTAAAAAAAATTAGATGATAAGACAATGTTCAATTTATTTGAACAAAGATTGTTATTTATTAACTTTAAAAAAAATTTAATCAATTAATTAGAAATAAATTGAGGCTCGACCCAAAATGGTAAACAAAAATTTTAAAACTTTTGAATTACAATTCAAATATTTTAAAAAAGCCTCCAAGAATTTAATCGAATGAATTAAAATGTTTTTATGTTTTATTTTTTCTAAAAATCATTCTGGAAGAGTTTAATAAGATAACCAAATTTATTCTTTATATCTAGAGAATACCAAGTCTAACAATTTTTAATTAGAAGGTTAAAAAACAAAAAGTTATATGATAGACTCAATACAAAAAATTTTCTTTTTATTAAAAATTTAGAGTATTGAAATTTTGCTAAATAATATTGTGATTCATTTAGTCAATTGTAGACAATTCTAATTAAGTCTCATAGATTGTTTTTGATAATAATAATTAAAATTATTAATAACTTTTTTTATCTCTCAAAACAAACAATTTTTCAAATTACTGTCTTTTAATATTTATAATATTTTATAAGAAAATGTGCTTGATGATGAAGAATTAGATATATCATTTGTTTTTTCTAATATTTTATGATTTGAGATCGAATTTTTAATTATATTAAGTAATAGAAGAAAAGACATATAAAAATTAATTTTCCTGCAATTTTATTTATTTAAAAAATCATGAACATTTATTATCATTGCATTTTTTTGATGCGCAGTGATAATTTTTGCTGCATTTGTGTCCATATACTTTCTTGCGCATGCACATACCCTTGTAACCATGTTCATGAGAATGACTGTGATGATGGTGCTTATGATGATGTTTATGATGCTTATGATGGTGCTTGTGATGATGTTTGTGGTGGTGTTCATGACTATGGCTGTGACTATGGCTATGACTTTCACTATATTTTTTACTTTTGTAGCAATAATATTTACTGTAACCATTTTTTTGGCAATCGTCGTCGTCATTACACTTCTTTGGCTTGCACTTTCCACCTTCACACGAATCTTTGTAATCTTTTTCTTTTGAATATTTGTCGTCTTTGTACGGCTTGTCGTACTTTTCTTCCTTATAATCGTCTTTGTATGACTTATCGTCCTTATAAGGTTTATAGTAGGGTTCAGGCTTGTAGTAATTATCTTGCTTGTAATTATTGTCGTAGTTGTTGTAACTTGGTTTCGAATATGAATATGGATCGTAACCAGCTGCGTATTCTTGGTAGCCATAAGGAATGCTATAGGTGTATTGGCTCATGGGATATTCATATTGCGAATGACCAATCTTGGCATTTATCGCTAATGTGATCAAAACTAGAAAAAAAATCATATTTTGAATATTTTTTTATTCCTTATATCTACAATTCTGGATCCATTAAATAGTTAGCTTTTAACTAGGTTATTCTCAATTAGATAATATATTCTTTGTCAAATTAAAGCAATGAGACTTAAATTTAAGATCTAGTCGACCAAGTCAAGTTGATATATGAAAATTTCGTTTCTGGAATATTAAAAATTATAATATTTAAATTTAAACTTTTTCATAAATTTTATCAATATGAACCATTTCCGACAATATAAAAACATTTACAATAATTTGTTTAAAATTCTATTCTGCACAATCAATAAAAAAAATTTGAACTTAATAAAAAATTTAACCTGATTTGTTTATTCAATTATAAATAATTTATTAATTAAATATAATTAAAATTATTTTTTTAAAGTAATTTATAACATAAAGCTGAATCTTTGTATTTATTTGATTAAAATTATAGTCGACTTTTTGAAATTCCTTTATTACCAGCCGTTATTCTGATTATATCTCAACATTATCTTAAAATGAATAGTAATCAATTTTACTAATGTAACATCTTTATAAATAGATATTAATTTTAAAAGATAATTAATTGACAAAGCTTTTTTTAATTTAGCTTTTATTACCATCATTATAGGACCTATATGTGCTTTAGTTTCAATCGAAACTACTACCGAACAAATTTTGAAAATATAATCATAGATAAAAATCAAAGCAGTTTGGTTATTCAGCAGGTACCAAATTATCTGTTGTTGAGCATATAAATAAAATGATCTATTTTTGTTTATTTATTTCAAATTAATTCTGGCGATGTTAAAAAATAAAATTAAAATAAGAAATCTTTAGTTTTTTTTTTAAAAGTAATGTTGTCTATATAAAGATAGACAAAAAATTATTCATAAAAAGAAAATATAGATTTGAGTTTTGTTAAACTATAAATTACATTTTATTATTTATTGTTTATTTAAAAATAATAAATATATTAAAAAGAAGAATATTTATCAATTTTATTCAGGCTTGCGCAAAAGTAAAAAAAAAAAGTCATTTAAAAGTCTAATAAAAGTCAAGTCATTTGACTTCACTTGAAATTTTTTTTTTCATAATAAATGTGTAAAATACTAAATGGGATCAAAAAACCAAGAATTCTAATTAAGAATTTTCTTCTCTATCTCGGAGATTTTAAGCTTTCATCTGAATCATTTCGAATTGAGCTAAATGGAATATCATCATTTGTTTGACTTGTTTCATCAAATGGCGTCACATTTATTTCAGTTAGTGTTGAAGAGGGAGGTGAACTTGTTGACCGATTTTGAGTTAAACTCCATTCACTGAATAATTGATCCTTTAGAAAGCTGGGATATATAAGTTTTTTCTCGCTCTCCATTCCTGAAATTTCGAGCCACTTCAACTCAAATATGGGATCCAAAAGGGACGCAATGTAGCTAGAGAAGACGAGATTTTGAAAGTTTGAAATGTTGTTTTCGAACGCTTTGATGATATAATTAAATCTTTCATTAATTTGATTTTTCAAATCAGAAATAAATAATCCGAGGCAAACAATTGAAAGTAGAAAATTTTTTAAATGTTCGATCAATTACAAAACTGATTGAATGGATGGAGGACTTAATGTAGAAATTAAATTTATTATCTTAATTTTTTTTTAGAATATATGACTTAAGTATTTTTACCTTGAATCTCATCGGTAACATATTCAAAGGTTCCAAAATTTTTACACTTTCACAAAAAAAGAAACTTTTTTTGTCTCAATCTTTAGCCGATCTCGTCAATTCGATCGAGTCCATCGTTTTAGTCGTTTTGTTTTATTTTCGTAATACTCCTTAAACATTTAAACTCACTGTTTCATCTAACTTTTATAGGATTACTAATTGAATTTTTACTTTTGCCGTTTAAAAATCATATGAAATCTTTATTTTGTCCATATTTTGCAGCAATTTTTGTAAATTTCGAAAGAGTAGCCCGGAAGTTATTGACAATTTTTAAGCTTTTTTTAATTACGAGTTGAATTGAATGTGCAAAGCAACGCATATGAAAATTTTCGGTTATTGGTTGTACGAATGGTATTAAGTCAGCTTTATCGTCTAAACTTGATATATCGCTTTCGTTTTCCTCAGAATTTATTAAAGATTTTGACAATCTTCTAGTTCAAATTCATCCTCCACAATTAAAAAATATATTTCTTTTAATAATAAATTTAATTTTTTTAAGTACCTAAATTTATAAGTTTTTCGATTTTTACCATATATGAGCTATTATCTGTTATTATTTTAACAATTTTATTGCAAAATTAAAAAAAATATAATTAATATACCGATATTTATTCTAAAAAATGCCTACCTTATATTTCAACAAGTCTAAATGGCAAACAACAAACATTTATACAATATTTGAAAATAAATTGGGAAATTGTTTCTGAATCTAATTACATTTTTGAATCATTTTCAACTAACGATTTAGTTTTGGTATTTAAATTTATAAATTTTTCATATATTTCGGGATTGAACTGTTTCACATCACGAATGAAATTAGAAGTATTATTCTTTGGGTTGCTAATTCATTTTTGGCTTTTAATGCATCTAGCAGACCTCGAGACAGTGATAATTAGATCGTTACTTTTATTAAAAAGCTACTTGTTTACTTGTAAAAATACCATTTATAATTAAATTTATTAATTTATAGAGACAATATATTAAATTTTACTACAATCAGTTTTTACTTTGTGACAAAAAGTATTTTTTGACTCAATATTGGTAATCCAAGCTTAGAACAATTTTATGTATTTCAAAATGAAAATTTAAGCTAAATTTTTTAGAGTAAAAAAATATTTAGAAATTTTTATCAAAGTTCCACTATAATTAATTAACCTGTACTGTCAACTTTTAAATTTTAAGGCGAGTGTAATATTTTTTTTTCAAGTAGAAACAAATATATTTTTAAAAAACATTAAATAAGATTGAGGCAAATTATGGACTTATATCTCGATAACAAAACAGTTTGAATAAAAATTATCATCATTGATTTTATTTTGTATAAGCATTATATGCTTCTATTTCTCTTTCTAAATGTTCTTTGTCTTTATGATATTTATCATATCCATAATTATCTTTGTCTGTATATGCAGTAACATGTTGAAGATGTTTACCTGGCTGCTTTGCCTGGTCTACCTTTTTAACGGTTTGCTAGGTCAGTAATATAATAATGAGAAATCCTTTTATAAGTTTTAAACGCTGTATCTTTAATTGTGTCCCCAAATGACATTTTTACTAATATTTTGTTAAGTTTGTTTTATTTATAAACATTAGGGTTGTCCTGGAGACCTCTCGAGAAGACCTAGGTCTAACTGTCAGGGGGTTAGGGTTTAGGCTCTTCGAAAACAATCAAAGGACTAATCATGGATTGGGTACCCCTACAATGACAAAACGATTAGTGCTTTTAAAATTTATTAATAATAACTATTAATATTTTTAATAGCAACATGCGATATATGTCGCTCGACAGTTTAAGGAATAATAATTTAGAATAATTAATTCACCTGCAAAAAAAGCTTTTATGAGCATGCAGTTTAAAGAAATTAGGGGCTCTTTAAATTTCACTAATAATTATATAGAAAAGAAAAAGCTTATTTTTGAGGACTCTTCAAAAGAGTTTAAGAAATGTCTGTCTAAAATCGCCTGCAAATATTACAATTATTCCACCGAAATGATAATCATTGCAACATAAATCACGCATCATTCTATCTACTGCCTCGATAAAATGTTTGGCCGGCAGTGAATCAGAAAAAGTGCAAACATAAACCTAATGCGTCGAACATTAGTCTTTATGGTAACCGCTTCTCTAATACAGTTGCGCCACTTTTGCTGATTTCTACTAAACCTCGAGCCACTGCTGCTTCTCTGAATGTGCCTTAAACTTGTCCATTGAATGAGCGCTAATCTCTAAAGCTTATAGGACTTATGAAAAAAAGTATTGTAAAATATAAAATAATTATATAAAGATAATTGACTCTACTCACATGCATTAATGCTCCAATGCAAAAGACTTCAAGATTTTTCGGATTCCCCGAGTACATACGAGTAGGTTTTCGATGCTCAATTCTTCGAACCCGACGCTTTCATCCAACATTACTAAATGAGTAATGTATTTCGGTGTAGAAATATTGTCTAGCATTCTCTTCACGGTAGTTTAAATCAAAGAACGCCATCAACAAAGTATTGCGTCCAGCTGCTTAATCAATCTCTTCGACTGCTGGAAAATATTGCATATAAATAACATGCAGCTGAGGAGCATGCACTTGAAGCCGCTTAGTTGAATGAGAAATTAAGATAAGATCATACTTGTACAATCTTAAAAAATGCTTGAAAAGAGCTAACAAAGCGCCCGTGAGCATAGTGTCGTATCTAATTGTATACGGCAAGCCATTCAGTTCACTATAAATTTCTGTCCTAAATGGGTTAGCCGTATAGGTAATGAACAGATCAGGCGGACCAAAACTGCGCACAATTCCATAGCATCTTGTTAGCATTTACGCATATAACGCTCACCTCCTACAAAAGATGAAGGAAAAATACAAAGTGACCCTATCTGCCTATTTTCTTAGAGTCGAACTATTTCTAACCTGTCCATTAGGCCACGATACGACTGTTCAAAGACTCTTGGTTCTTCTCGAGATAGTGAAGCCGTCTTCTTTCCAGTTTAACATAAGCATCACAGTATATTATTGCAAATAGAATTTTCACAAAAGGCAAGGTAGCTTAAGCGATAGGAATAATACTCTCTGATAGAGACTTTTTTCGCCTTGATTGATGAGCTCCACTAATGCGTTATTAAAGATTAATTTTTTGAAGATTTTGTTCAACAGGCTTAGCGGTGACATAAATATGGCTTGGAAATCCGTCGGTGTCAGTAGTAAAAATTGCAGCGATTTTAACCGTTTCTTGCGTTTTAATAATACCTGTTGGAAAGATAAAAACCGGGCTGAGGATCTTTATCAAGCCGATATAGATGCATTCTCAGCTGTTCATCAGGCTGAGAACCATGTACTATAATTTGTTCTTCCAGCTGACGGTTGTAATTGGAATATTGTTGAAAAAATGGATTGTACATTTGAATCGTATCCTAAAGTCGCCTTAGAGTCTAATAAAATTTTGAAAATTAATATAAAAAAAAAATCAAACCTTCTGTTCTTTTCGCTTGAGCAAATTGATGGTACATTCGGCCGTGTATTTTATAAAATGGTTTCGGATTTTCAGTTGATGCGTCCATTCGTGCTGATATCGTAGCGAATGAAAGTAAACTATTATAATTTACAATGTAGTCGAGAAAATATTTTATAGTCTAGATCTCGGCTCGATTCTCACTATTGCTTCTAAACATTTCCTTGTACACCTCAGGAAAGTCGGGTAATTGCTCAATTCTTACTCTATTGATGATGCAACTCAAAGTTAAGTGACCTGTCTTGTTACGTTCTCCATCATAAAATAAAGCATCACAATAATTGAATTTTGATATGTAAAAAACTTGACCATTTTCTTCACAATACACAGGGACCAAGATCATAAAAAGATATTTGATTTCCAGAGGTCTTCAGGTCCTAGTAGGCTGTAGTGTGCATTGCATGATATAATTTTAAGATATGAAGACTTGGATCATCTCGGTTTACAAAGTTAACGTCATGATTATTTTCTATTGATATCTGAAGCTGGATATCTAAAGGCAGCACTCCCTGGGATTGATATATTTGGCTTTCTACGTCAAGTGGCGCTTTATGTTTCCCATTCGATTCATTTAGTATTCTTTTCTGACGGTATTGCGATTTGCGCTGTACATCTCGTCTTTATTTCAAGCATCGTTTTCTGCTTAGTCGATTTGAATCATTTGAGGAAATTGATAAAGTTTTTCAATATTGATATTTTCGGAGTACTCAAATCAAACTTTTTTTATTTGATCAGATGGATATGGTGTTGACACTCTCGGATTTCGGTTTTCAACTAATATATTTGCCTCTGGATAAGATGGGAAAAAATTGGCATTTGTGATTCTTCATAATCACTTAGAGACCCGCTATGGTGAATGCTCAATAACCGATTTAATTCATTAGAAAAAATTTGCTTGGAAGATGTTTGACATTCAGTTAAAATCGAAGAATTTGAAATTTGTGAAGGTCTTGAATGCTTGAATTTACATTTGCTCGTCAGAACAATAATTCTTTCTTTTTTCTCTTTTTGCAACTATTAAATTAACAATTAAATTTAAATAAATTACTAATGAATATTAATTATTTGAATTAAATTTTAGTGGTAGCTGAATAATAAATTAAAACTACTAATGAAAGCTAATTTTCACTAATTTAATTCTAAATTTTTCAATTGAGTTCACTCTCAATTTTAATTTAAATTAAAATTTATTTTATGGAATATACCTTATTTTATTAAGAATTTTAATTCAGATTAAGATGCAATTGTATGAACTCTACTAATTAAGTAAAATTAAAATTAAATAAATTAAAAATAATTGAAAAATTAATTATAATTATAGTTATTGTTAAACATTGATGAATATATTAGATGAATATATCAGGGTTCAATGCTTGAACTACTTGATATATCGCTTTCGTTTTCCTCAGAATTTATTAAAGATTTTGACAATCTTCTAGTTCAAATTCATCCTCCACAATTAAAAAATATATTTCTTTTAATAATAAATTTAATTTTTTTAAGTACCTAAATTTATAAGTTTTTCGATTTTTACCATATATGAGCTATTATCTGTTATTATTTTAACAATTTTATTGCAAAATTAAAAAAAATATAATTAATATACCGATATTTATTCTAAAAAATGCCTACCTTATATTTCAACAAGTCTAAATGGCAAACAACAAACATTTATACAATATTTGAAAATAAATTGGGAAATTGTTTCTGAATCTAATTACATTTTTGAATCATTTTCAACTAACGATTTAGTTTTGGTATTTAAATTTATAAATTTTTCATATATTTCGGGATTGAACTGTTTCACATCACGAATGAAATTAGAAGTATTATTCTTTGGGTTGCTAATTCATTTTTGGCTTTTAATGCATCTAGCAGACCTCGAGACAGTGATAATTAGATCGTTACTTTTATTAAAAAGCTACTTGTTTACTTGTAAAAATACCATTTATAATTAAATTTATTAATTTATAGAGACAATATATTAAATTTTACTACAATCAGTTTTTACTTTGTGACAAAAAGTATTTTTTGACTCAATATTGGTAATCCAAGCTTAGAACAATTTTATGTATTTCAAAATGAAAATTTAAGCTAAATTTTTTAGAGTAAAAAAATATTTAGAAATTTTTATCAAAGTTCCACTATAATTAATTAACCTGTACTGTCAACTTTTAAATTTTAAGGCGAGTGTAATATTTTTTTTTCAAGTAGAAACAAATATATTTTTAAAAAACATTAAATAAGATTGAGGCAAATTATGGACTTATATCTCGATAACAAAACAGTTTGAATAAAAATTATCATCATTGATTTTATTTTGTATAAGCATTATATGCTTCTATTTCTCTTTCTAAATGTTCTTTGTCTTTATGATATTTATCATATCCATAATTATCTTTGTCTGTATATGCAGTTCCATCAGTTAAATCATGTTCCATTAAAAAAACCATTGGCAGTATTGCTTCTATAAATTGTGCTCGACCTCCTAAACTTAATAAAGAATTTAATGCCATTTCTTGTATTTCGTCTTTTTTCATTTGAAAAAACTTATGAATTGCGGGATCTTCTATTGCTAACCAGAAAGCTCCTTTGTCTTTTAGATGTAATTGTGTCATCATATCTGCAAGTACAACATGTTGAAGATGTTTACCTGGCTGCTTTATCTGGTCTACCTTTTTAACGGTTTACTTCCTTCTATAAGTTTTAAACGCTGTATCTTTATTTGTGTCCCAAATTGAGTTTTTTTAACTAAAGAGTTTTCCCTTAATTTTTTAACTCAATCCCTAATCCAGAGCTCCGCCCCGGACCCCGTTGAGTGCGCAAGAGCACTTATTTTTAAAATATGTATAATTTTGAAAAAACTAAGCCTTAATTATCTAATCAGAATATTTAAATATCTATACATGAAGATACATTAGAAAATTTATGATTATTTTTTTATTTTATTTTAGCTTTCCATAGATTATATCATATTCATTAAAAAATATATTTTAAATAAATATATAACAATCGAGATTTGAAAATTAATTTAATTAAATTTTTTAAAATAAAACTAATTTAATAATGTTTAAATTTTATTTGTTGCATAAAATTAATTGGCATTTAAACCATAATTTAATTTAAACATTTTAAGTTTATTTTAACAGGTTCAATTAATTAATTAATATTCAATTAATAAAGAAATATTTTTCAAACACTCAATTCTTTTTTCTTCTTTGAAATCGATATGTATGTCACCAATTTTTTTCTCGAATAACACATACTTTTTGGTCGTTTATGAGACTCACCATTACCTTATATTCAAATTACCTTATATTCTTATATTTCTAACTTTAAGCAGTCTATTAAGCTTAGAAAATGGGTGTGTGATTTGATTGTGGCTTGAATAGCATAGCTATGTTTTTACCATCTTTGGTAAAAATATTTTTGGTAATAACATATATTTTTTCCAGTTTTTTGGATCTAGTCCGAGGTTTAAATGTTTTTAGAACTTAAAAAAATGTCTTCACATGTTTAAATTTTATTTTAACAGATTAAACTAATAAAGAATTATAAATTTTTAGAAAAAAATTTTTTCGAAATAAAACAATAAAATTTTTTTTTTGATTTTATACTTAATTTTAGTAATTTTATTTTGCCTAAAAATAAAAAAATAAAAATCAATCAATCAAACAAATTACTCTGAGGTCGATCTAAAAGAAAAATTTTTGCATTGTTTTTTTCCAAATTCACATTGCCAGCCAAAAAGTTCAAAATGTATCAGATGATATAAAGTATTATCAAATCTAGTACAAATCAGCAAAAAATTCTAAAGTTTGAATTTTGAACTTTTTTAAATTTTTGTTTTGCTTTTTTGTCCCAAAATTCACAATTTGTTATTTAACACTCAAAACCTAGGGGTTTTTATGGCGCTTTTACACTTAATTTAGCACAGATAAGATATGTCCTGCTTAATACGGTAGCTGAATTACAAGATGATGGAAAAAATTACCTTACATTTTTTTAAATCAATGAGTATTGAGCTGGTATCTTTAAATTACCTGATCGGTTGCCAACCGATCATCGGTACGGTTTAAACGGTTTAAACTTTTTTATATGATTTGATAATATCTCGCATTACACAATGGTAAAAGCTTAAAATTGATCGTTTTATTGACGCTAATATTATATTTCATTTTTTCACATAATCATAAATCATTTAATAAATTATATACATTATAGTTCTTGTTAAGTAAAAGATGCTTGATTGCTTATGTTTTTTAAACTCTAGAAAAATGAGGGTTGGTAGAAAATTTGGTTTTTGTAAAGGTTCATCTTTTTATCTTGTTTGTAAAAATTTTGTTTCTTTTTTTTCTTATATATTTATTTGTTTGAAAATTTTAAAGAATTTGAAATTTTAAATGCAGATGATCGGTTCAAAAAATGATAAAAATTTTTAGTTTTTTTATTTGTTTTTGCCTTTGTTCGTTTTTTAAATTAAAATTTTTAAAATTTTTTCATTGACTTTGATAAAATTTATCAATATAATAATTTAATCAGTTTGCATGAAAAGCAAATAAAAACATAAATAAAAAATTTGTGATTTATTTAATAAAATTAATCATTTATTTCGATATTTAATTCATATTAAAAAATAAATTTAGATTTAATCATTAAGCTTATTTGAAAGTAAATTACCATTTTAAAAAAATATGATAAAAAATTTATTATTTTTGTTGTCCTTTTTAATATTAATTATTTTAATTGTCATTTTAAATGATAATTATCTAAATATAAATTTTAAATCTAATCAAAAAATCAAACAAAAGACTGGCAAAAAGGCAACATTACCAACAATATTTTGTTTGATCAAAACTCATCCGAATAATATACAAATAAATAAAACTCTTACTGTTTATAATGTTTGGGGTCGAAAATGTGACAATTATCGCTTTGTAACACTCATACCAGAAAAGTTGATTCCAAAGAATATCAATACCAAAGAAACATTTGAAGTTTTTGACAAGTTTTTCATGATACAACCAAAAAGCCTTACAACCGAAACTCATGATAAATTGACCCTTAAAGTCTACTATGCAATGTTGTATGTTTATGAAAATTTTCCAAGCTATGACTGGTATTATATTGTAGATGATGATGCCTATGCCAATATTGAAAACTTAAAGGAATATCTTAGCGACAAAGATCCCAGTGAGGCAATTACATATGGCTATGTAATTAAACTATTTGTTTCGAATGGTTACCATTCAGGAGGACCAGGATATGTCTTGAGTAGTGAAGCGTTTCGAAGAGTGGGCTCAGCTCTCAAGGCCAACATTAATAATTGTCACAATTCAGGAATAGATGACGTTGATGTGAATAAATGTGTCCGTAAGTACCATGGTAAAATTGGTGTATCATGTGATGAAAAGAACAGAGATCGCTTTTTGGTAATGCATATTAAGAAGCATTTAACGGGAGACTTTCCTTCTTGGATGAAAAAACATGGTGGATGCAAGGCTTTGAAAGTAATTAACTTGTTTATCATCTGCATTTTAATTTAAATTATTTTTATCTATCTTTTAAAAGGCAGAGACTGTTGTGCAGACTCACCACTTGCTTTTCACTATATGAGTCCAGAAGAAATGGTACGAATGGATAAATCAATGGAAATTTACAAAGGCCTATTAAAATGGTTTGGCGATAGAAAAATTTCAAATGTTAAGAATCGTTTCCAAGACTTGGCCAGAATTTATCTAATGCTTGAAGATATTGAGCTGGACAAAGCTGAATATCAACAGTACATGAATATATCTACTTATTAGCTGATAATAAAAAAAAGAAATTGTTTGTTTCTGGAGAAATATTTTATTTTATGAAATTATTTTTAAATCGAATTTATAATTTTGTATTTATTAAATGATAATCATTAGTTTATATTTAATGTTTAAATTTGAAAACATATTTGTTTAATATTTTAAAGCAATAATGGATAAAATAAAAATGATATTAACATTAAAGCTTCTTAAAGTATTCTGAAAACCATTCCAACGCAGCTTTTTAATAATTATCAATATCTTTGAAAATCCTTGAGATCTTACTGGAAAGCCAATGAGATCTTTTGAGATTCTTTTGAGGAAACGCGCGACCATTTTCACACAAGATCCCATGAGATTATCATTGAAATTGTTTTGTTTAAAGCGATGTTATTTGTGAAAAGATGAGATTTTATGAGAATTTTATTATATTGGGACGAGAATCTCATGTAAAAAATATCTGTTATACGAATTTCAGCAGAAAAAATGAGAAATAATCAGGATTTCATTTCATTAGATTCATAATAAAATCCCTTTCAAAAGGTTTCTTTTTAATGCAAATACCGGATAGAATATGAGAATTTTAGAGGTTCTTATAAAGTTTAATAAAGCTAATTGATTCGACAATCAGCAGAAAAAAAAATAATTATTTATTAAATTAATTTATTAATTAAAAATATTATCTTATTTATCTTTTAAAAAAATTCTCAAACCAATTTTATAATTGATTGGAAAAATATTTTATTTTTGGTTATTTTTGACTTTTTTGGCAACAATTAAACACTTGCGACACGCTTTGTCTTTCATAATTTCCCAATATTCATTTTTTCTTCCGTTTGACACACGATACTTAATGTAGACGGCATCTAGAAATCAAACAGTTTAAACTAAAGTTTAGCTTTTTAAAATATTTTTTACCTCTAATCTTTTGAAGTCTTTCCAAATCCAACGGCCTTTTTTTGGAAGTGGAAGCTCCATCAATCACGTAACTCACAGCGATTTCTTCATCGGTTTAAAGCTGTTACATTAACTTGAAACGTATTTTTGTATAGTTGAGCCACCAAAATCTAAAAAATTGTCATTACCAATTCGGACTGAAATTGTTCTTCATTTGTTTGTTTAGCTTGTAAATTTGCAATCAACTCTTTTAGCTCATTAAAGTTTTGATGGATTTCATTTTTAAAACAATCGATCTCGAATTTAATCTTTTTGTAAACAATCTCTGTTGGCATTACGTTTTTTGCTTCATTTGATAGCATATCGTATTCATCGAATGTTACTTCATTTTCATTGACTGGAGTCAATGATCTTTTTCTTTTGCTTGTAATTTTTTTATCCATTTCTTGAGTAAAAATACTTTGAGAGTCCTTTGATTTTTCGGTTGATTTTGAAATTTTCTCTTTTCGTGATCCCGCTATATGAGGACATTCATCTTCTGTTGTATAAACTTGAGTAGTCTGCAGATCAACGTATTTTTTGCAATTTATTTCGCATTTCTATTTTGACCATTATTAAGCAAAAAAATTTATTTATTTAATAAAATAACCTGATTGACAAAACCTTGATATACTATCTCTTCTGCTCTTTCATTCGAGGATAAAAAACTTTGACGGTATTTGTGTCTTCAACAAAATGGGTACATTTATCCATTTGAATCACGCTATAGCTATTATCAATTTGGAAATACAAAACCCAATGGTCTTTTTCTTAAAAGAGAGTTTTAAGATTCAAAAATAAAAGCATTAGTATTTTTTTTACCTTGAGTTTGCTTATTGACATTTATTGCGCTAGTCATTTTAAGAATCAAATACAAACAATATATTTAAAATTTTAAAAAATGATTTTTTATTGGACAAAGTAATTTTTATTTATTTGGAATATTTTTCAAATGAACTATTAAAAATTATTATGAACTGTAAAGCAATTTTTAAATGTCGGAAATTATAGCATTTAGCGTTATTTTAGGCTTGGCAATCAATAAATTTTATTTGTGCTTTTTTAATCCAAATTATTGACAATATCTCCAAAAATCTTGCTTAATTATTATGAAAACGTACACATGTTTTATTTGTAAAGCATTTTAACTGCTTCTTGTTAGTTTAATTTTCTTGATTGATTTTAAAATTTAAATTCCTAAATTTAGATTAATTTATTTTAACATTTTATGAAATTAAAAAAAATGAAAATTAACAGAAAATTGATAGAAGAGATATATACTAGTACGTTCGATTTTGGATATGTAAAGCAAAAAAGAGATAAATCAAAAAAGTATCATCTTAAATTACATAACTAGACTCTCTGTGTCGGGCCCAAGGCCCTCCCTCCCTCAAATCTAATTTACTCCTTTCAATATGAAATTAAAACTTGTTTCATTTTACTTGCAGGATCTATTTTTAACACAAAAGAGAAGAGTTAATGGTAAACGCTTAAGATTTTAACAACGGTTTTATTTTAGAAATTCTATTTTAAAGTTTTTAAAAATGAATTAAATAACAAAACTAAATTTTGAATAAAAAATATTCAGATTATTTATAATAAGAATAAAAAATTTAAATACAGAATTTTTCTTTTTGTTACGGGCATGTTAATTTTTAATTATCGGTTTTAAGATTTAATATTAAACGCTTTCACATTTATTATTTTTAAATAAAATCTAAAAATTCTTAATAGAATTTTAATGATTAAATTTTTAAATAAATACTTAGATTTTGATTTATTAAAAAAGAACTAATTTACAATTTTCAAAAAAATTTGATTTTAATAGAAACCAAAAACTTTTCTTAATAGAATAAACCCGAATCCCTAATCCAGGGCTTTGCCCCGGACCCCATTGAGTGCGCGAGCGCGCTCATTTCTTGTCAAATTTTTTTCTCCTAATATAAATATATTTTTAAAATTAGATATTTTAATATTTATTTACATAAATACAATACTAAAATTTAAAAAAAAGTTATATTGAGTTATTCTTTGATCTAGCATATATATAGGTCTAAGCGAACTTATTCTTTTGTTCTGAAATATTTTTTTATAGTTATAGAGACTGATTTTTTAATCAACTTTTAAAATAATATAAATTAACTTTCAAATATTTGTTACTTAGTAAAAAACAAATATGATTATAAATTAAATTTTATTTCCTGTAATTATAAATTAATTAATTTAAAAATTACAAAATAAACATTTTATTTATTTATTAAAATTAAAAAAAAAAACATAAATACAATCTAAATGATAATATAAACAAAAACAAAACTAATATTTATTTAAAAAAATTATAAACAAAAGAACTTCAAGATTGATCCTGTTGCTCATCTTCCTCTTGATAATGTTCGCCCATGTGTTCATTCGGGCGTTGAGAGGAGAATATATCTTGATTGGCTTCAAATGGGCTTGCAACATCAACCATTCGTGTATCCAACATTTGTTCATGATAGTCAGCTGCCTGCATATTCATACGCTGCTCTTCGACCATTGATTCATACTCTTGAGCGTAATTGCACAGAGTTTCATCGTCCAGCTGACTATTCTGAACGGGTCTTGTTAATTAAGTGAACATTAGATTACGTGAACAAATAAAAATCAAAAAAAAAGACTGTGTACATAATTTCAAATTCAATAATTAGGTGAACAAATCTGTTAATCTTAGATATTATTGGTAATAATTTTAGATATTACCAATAATATAAATGCTTTTGAAATTGCAAGTTGTTTAATAGGTTCTATTATTGAAAATGTATTTGGTATTATATCTAGTGTCAACCAAATTGATTCTTTAGAAGTTAAAAAGAAAGAATTGCATGAGAATGTATCAGATACCATTCCTTTTAAGGTTTCAAAAAAAATTGAAATTCTTGTATCTAAGTTGCTTCAAGGGGAAAACTGCATTAAGGTTAGAAAAAGAAGCTTTGTGTCTACCAGGTCCGTCTAAACAAGCTCTGGATGAGATGAATAAACTTGAAATTAAGTCAAAAACAAAGAGAAACATTAATAAAGAGACAGAAATTGTTTCTTCGCCAATAGCAAATAGATTGCGTTCTAGAAAAAAAAATTAAAACTTATTTACCAATATTATTTTCCTTTTTAATATAATTAATGATTGTTCAATAATAATTTTTATTTGTGTTCACCTAATTAATTATTTTTTTTTGTTCACCTATATGTGACCAAACATTTTACCTGTGGTAACCTATTTTCAAAATTATGATTTTCACGAAATTATGTGAAATACTGCGCACATAATTAACAAGACCCTTCTGAACAGCGAAATGTTCATTTACGAACTCATTTACACTTAAACAAAAAATTTATTATTTTGTTTAATATATTATTAAAGTTACTTTTCATCCAAAACTTGTCGAAAAACAATGTGTTTGGTCCAATAATCCATGCTGCCTGGAAATATTGTACCTTGTTTGTTTGGACGATGGTGCCGATTCTCAATTAGCATACGAACATCATTGAATCGGCGCACTCTAGACAATGCTACATATAGCTGTCCGTGTGCAAATACAGGCTCTGGCAAGTAAATTGCTATTTTATTAAAAGTTTGGCCTTGAGACTTGTTTATAGTCATTGCAAAGGCGAGCTTCAATGGAAATTGACGTCTTTCAAACTTCAACATGGTCATCGCATTGTTATTTGGCAAGAAAACATGGCGACTAATAAAATATCGATGACCACTAAATCTTCCATACAATATCTCAGCCTCTACAAAGTACTCATAAAGCCTAATGACTTTCATCCGAGTACCATTGGACAACCCTTGGTACAAAGCTATGTTCTTTAGAACCATAACTATGCACCCGTCTTTTAGCTCGAGATTATGAGGAGGGTAACCACTTGGTGTCTCTTCATAAAGAGCTTCGACAGGGAATAGCTCGGCCTCGTTATCATCCTCAGTCAAGTTTATATCAGCGCTTGCATAAACTCGACCGGGCTCATCAATAGGATTTATTCGCCTTAGACACAGCTCATTTATCTTGGGCTCTTTAATATCTAGACCATAAATTTAGAATAAAATACCCCAAATTTAAAATTTTTTACCCCAATTTTTTAATAAAATACCCATTTTAATTAAGTAAACCATAAAAAATTAAGATTTACACCTAATTAAATAAGAAGTTACTTTTTCTTTTATTTTGACACTAAATCAATTAAAACTACACCTAATTAATTAAAACGAACTCTAGTTTATTAAAAAGAAACCTAAATTTTTTGACACTTTTTTAATAAATATTTGATAAATATTCCTATATAAGAAATTCAGCTTGCTAAA
>JAESIW010000109.1:730425-818906 GCA_016802295.1 Brachionus rotundiformis
ATGAGATATTGGATAGACAATACGATAATACAGTTGTTTTAATTAAAAATTCCTTGTCAAAGGCTTTGTCTATCGCAATCACGCTCGATTTATGGACGTCGATTCAACGATACCCATATCTTGGAGTAACATGCCATTTTATTGATGTTATTAGTTTTAAATTAAAATCGTTTACATTGTGTGTAAAGCATTTGCCTGGACAACACACAACTGAGAACATTAAAGATGCTCTTTTAGAAATTTTAAAAAAATGGAACATTATTCCAAAAATAGTTGGTTTTGTTACCGACAATGCGTCAAATGTGGCAAAATTAGTAGAGTTTATCTCTCAAGTTGAACCTGAGTTCTCGCAACGACGTGTCGGGCTCGCTCAATTTGGATGTGCTGCACATATTTTAAATCTAATTATAAAACGCCTTTCTAAGTTGACGAGTTCTGTTGAACTCGAACAGGTCGACGAAATAGATTTAGATGTTGATAAAATAAATGTTCTTACGGCTAATGAAACAGAAATTATGAATAACTATCGTGAAGTTGTAGCTAAATGTAGGAAAATAGCATCAAGTGTTCATCAGTCGAACATTCTTTCTAATCAACTTAAAAATGCGCAATTGGTTTTAAATATGCAAAAGCATGAAATTTTACAAGACGTCCCGACTAGATGGAATTCCACTTATTTAATGGTCGAGAGAATTTTGGAACAAGCGGAGGCCATTAACCAAGCGATTCAAAGTCGTGAATGCTTAAGTAGCGGACATCTGGGCGGTTTTAGTGTGTTGGAGTTCTCGATTGATGATATCTTGCGCCAGAGCACTGTGTCTGATGTTTTATGAATGTTCAACTCAGTGCAGAACTCCCTCCATTTGTCTCGTTTGTGTTCCGAGACTTCTTTCTTGATCTGTTCGGTGAGTTTGTTTATTTGTCGCGTTGTTTCTGCTAATCTTGCTCCCAAAAGAGAACGTTGAAGTTTTCTCTTCTCTTTGATGAGAGTTACGATGCGTCTTGGTAAGACTTGTGTTTGGTAGCTCTTGACTGAGTATGTTGTCTTTGCTTCGTTAATAGCAGACGTAATTTTTGACTCGAGTTGTTGAGTAAGCTTGTCGATATCCTCCTTCGTTTGGATAGATCTTCCTAACAATGGATGAAGGGTTTTTTTGGCAGCTTCTCTAAATTTGTCCCAATCAACTTTTGTCTTCGTTATTGTAGTTTGCTGCTGTCTGTCAATGGGTTTGGATTCGACTGTGAACAGTATTGGAAGATGATCGCTTCGGGGACTGGTGAGGGTAGTTGGTTTGTTGATGTGGACTTCAGCTGAGTCGCTTGTGATGATAAGATCGAGCGTTGATTCGTAGTGAAGTCTGTGGTAGGGAGCGTAAGTTGCAGTGTCAGAGTGATGGACAGTTAACTCAAGCTCATTGAGTACAGTCTCAAGAGCTAGGCCGTATTTGTCCGTCTCTGGGGAAGTCCACAGTGTGTTGTGGGCGTTCAGATCTCCTGCTACTATAGTATTGGAGTAACTGAAGATGGCTTGCAATGTATCTTTGCTGACTTCGTTACCTAGCGGAATATAGACAGACGCTACATGAAGATCTTCTCCGTTTGGTAAGATCTTTGGTAGACGAATAGTTATCCACTCGGTAATGCTGTTGCTTGGGCTCTTAGAAACGACGAGGCAGGGAATTGTGTTTCTCACGCATATGCACACACCTCCTCGTTCAGCTCTTGTTCTATCGTGCCTATGAACTGTGTAGCCTTTGAGCTTGAATTGTTTGCTTGGCTTCAACAGAGTTTCATTGAGCATGATGATGTCCAAATGTTCGTCTTGTGACGCTTGTTCGATGTCAGTTGTCTTGTTCAGGACTGATTGTACATTGAGGTGTAGAATGTTGAGGTGTCTACACATTATGGTTTTTGGTTGTCTCTTTCTTAGTTTGCGAAATTGTTATGTTGTGAAGTGTCGATGTTGACTGTCTTGTTAACTTGTTTGGGTGTTTCGAGCTGTTTTGGACCTTCGTTGCATTGACTTTTTTGTTACTTGTTGTCGGGATGAGGTTTACTTCACCATTGTTTTGGATATTAGATGCGTCTAACATCGTGTTGTCAATATCCATATTTGGTTCCAGGTGTATGTTATCGCTAGTCGATTGAGGAGATGGAGATCTACTCTTGCGTTTGGCTAAGTGGTTGAGTTTGTGTTGTTGCTGGCTTGGTTGAGTTTTTTGTTCTTGCGTGAATATTGTGTTTGTTTGGTGACTTTGTAAAGCGTTGCAAATGAGATTCTGGACTGAGTGAAGCATTGTATCGCTGTTGATGTTGCAGTGTGTTGTGTTGTTAATGTGTTGAGTGGCTGTGTTAAGCTTTGTTATTGTTGGTAGGGAGAAGACTTCTCTATGTGAGAGGAGAAATGTAATCTCCGCAATAAGCTTCACAAGGAGCTCGATAACTGGTTTGAGTTTAGCTTCTATTGTGTCGTTGATCATGTTTTGAATATGTGGGAGTGGAGGTGTAGAGAGAACTACAGAAGAAGAAGGTTTTTTGGAGACAACAGAGCTCCAGTTTCTGTCTTGATTTTGTTTGTTGACTTGGTAATTTGTGGTCGTAGTGGTTGTATTCAGTTGTTCTGTTGGTTTAGGAGTTGGCTTGAGTGAAGGGCATATTCGTGCGCACGCAGCGTGAGATCCATTACAGTTAGCGCATTTAAGTGCTGCTGAGCACTCTTTATGGTTGTGGTTGCCTCCACATCTGAGGCAAACTGTTTGGTTTGGACAGGTAGGAGCTGAGTGTCCGACCTTTTGGCAATTGAAACATTGGAGGATCTTTTGGTCTTGAGTAACTTTGAATCGGCAGAGTGCCAACTTTAGTTGATTGCTTATAAGAGAGCTCATAACTTCTTTGGACTCTACTTGAATTGAGATGTACTCAGTAGGTGTATTGGAAGCTTTATTGGTCCTTCTTGTGGCAGAAGTGATACCTTGGTTTTTTAGTTCTTCGAGAACGTCAGAGTCGTTGATATCAATATCAACTGGTACTCTGTGTATTGTTGCTCTTATCGAGTTTGTTTTTCGCTTTGGAGTGGTGACGCCGGAGGTGAAGGCGTCGAAGGGCCACGGTTTGCTCAGTTCTGCGTGGGTCTCTTTGTCATCAGTGGCTATGATGAGAAGACTCGCATCACTGATTATTTTGGCAAATTTGATTTTGTTCAAGCTGACGCTTTTGCATCTTATCAGTTCTTTCTGAAGTTGGAAAGGATTCTGGTAAGAGCTAATAACGTGTGGTTTAATGCTTAGTTTGATGGCTGGTAACCTGTCAGGGTTAATTAGGTCACCGTTGAGAGTCATGTTTATGTTGAAGATCTTATGGCAAGATTTAAAGTGTTAGTTTATCAAGCTGTGATTTTCAATTAATTTTTTAGTGATTGATAGTGTTTTTGATGTGTTAATTAATTGGATTTATTCAATTATACAAATTTGTTTTGTGACAAAACTGTTGAATTTTTTAGAGGTATCAGTTTAATTTATTTATTCAACAAATTTATCACTAAAATATAAATATATTTATCTAATTGAAAAATATTAAATCTTTTCAAGTTTAATAAGTCGAATTGAGATTATTAGACAAAAATAAAAAAGTTTAACATCTAAGAGGATAGATTGATGAGAATTTTTTATAAATTGGGATTACGTCAAAATTGAATCCTTAAAAGAAAAGGATGGTAAATATAACGAAATTAAAGTCAATTCAAAAAAAGAAAGATTAATCAGTTTTCTTTATTTAAAAATCAAAATTTTAATTTTATTATTCTAATATTGAATGTTGAATAAAGAATAAAAAATATCAAAAATAATATTGTTAAATATTTATTTAATAATTAAAAAATACAAAAAAAACTTTGATTAAAACACAATAAAAATTATGGTCTAAATTCTGCTATAAAAAAGCTTTAGTTAAGCTTGATGCCCTCCCTCTCTCTTTGTTATTATTTAAATAAGAGTTAATCGGCAAAAAATAATTTTTTTATGACAGTAAAATTTTAAATTTTTTTCAATAAGAAAATAAAGAAAAGTAATTTTTCCTTTTTTTTAATGGGCATCTTAAAATTGGCAAGCAATTTTTAGTCTGCCCGTATATCGGACCTTTTATAATTGATGTTGAACAAACTATCATTTTTTAATTTAGTATAGAGTTAATGATAAACTTTAAAAGTTTTAAACATCTTCGAACATTTTTATGATATTTACTTTTTTATTATAAAAATTTAAGCAAAGTTTTAAATATTTTAGTTTTAAGATAGATGCAGCTTCGCTGCTGAAGCGGTGCTCGCCTTTGGCTCGCAGAAGTGTGCCCTAAAGACTAAGGAGATGAAGGAAAGCTCGGCTTCGCCTCGCTTTCAACTGTTTCTATATTTTTAAAATTAATATTTTACAGTTAATATATTGCTCACTCGGCTTCGCCTCGCTCGCCAAAAACTTTTATGAAGACATTTATTGAATTTTAATTAGAACTTTAATATTTTTAATATATTTTGTCCTATACATTGTTTAATATATTCAATTTTTCGATGCTAATAAAGGATATTCTCAAAAAAAGTAGTAAAAATAATAATAAAACTACTATTAATGGGTGTCAAATTGTAGATTTTACTGATAGGAATCGAATGATACCCTTTTATAAATATTTTGGAATTATTATTAGTGATTAAGAGCACTCTAAAGTGGAAATTCCTAGAAAAATGGCTTTTTTAGACTCATAAAAAGTGCCATTCAGGTCGATTTTCATAACAAAGATTAATTTTGGATAGATTTGATCGAGATCTACAAAATGATATTTAAAATGTCTTAATTCAATTCAATATTCAGGTATTTAACACCATTAGAAAAATTGATTTTTTAAAAATCTTGACTTTTGCAACTCACAAAAAGTGCCATTCAAGTCCGATAAAAAAAGTAAAAATACCATTGGATAGATCTTGTCAAAATCTACAAATTGATACCCATATCGGCATATTTTGGAAACATTTTTTTTTCAAAGTTGGTATTTTGGACACTTGGCCCATTTTTTACCAAATTGCCCAGAGCTATGCTCAAAAAAACACTGCCAAAACAAAACACAGTTTGGCATCGAGACCTATCGATTGGTATACAATATGTGCGAGAAAAACACATTTGAAAAATGGCCATCAAACACCAATTTCTATCCAGCATTTAATTGAAATACAAGATAAAGTAGAACGTGATCTTAATCACATTGAAAATGGCGTTCCAAACACTAAACGAAAGAATCGTGATCAAAGAATCAAACGAATAGTCGAAAAATATAGCGATTCAGATCCCATTCAATATCTTGATAGCATAGGCAACTATATTGATTTTATTCATAATTAATAAATATTAATAACGTTTTTATCCGATAAATTTTACTATTTTTATTTTTTTTATATTATGACTCCTTATTTTATATTCATCAAAAAAAATTTTTATTATATTAAATACTTTTAATTAATTATTTATTTAATTATTAAAATAAAAATTATCGGATGGTGATTTGTCGTAAATGGCTCATCGGAAATTATTTTGTCGGATAAGGCACTATCGGATAGTAATCTGTCAGATATGACTCATCGGAAATGACTTGTCGGATAGGTCTGTCAGCCCCTTATAGGACCTATATGTGCTTAAGTTTCAATGGCAATGGAAATTCACAAAGGCCTATTAAAATGGTTTGGCGATAGAAAAATTTCAAATGTTAAGAATCGTTTCCAAGACTTGGCCAGAATTTATCTAATGCTTGAAGATATTGAGCTGAACAAAGCTGAATATCAACAGTACATGAATATATCTACTTATTAGCTGATAATAAAAAAAAGAAATTGTTTGTTTCTGGAGAAATATTTTATTTTATAAAATTATTTTTAAATCGAATTTATAATTTTGTATTTATTAAATGATGATCATTAGTTTATATTTAATGTTTAAATTTGAAAACATATTTGTTTAATATTTTAAAGTAATGGATAAAATAAAAATGATATTAATATTAAAGCTTCTTAAAGTATTCTGAAAACCATTCCGACGTGGCTTTTTAATAATTTGATAAAGGATGTGATTTAAAAATACACAAACAGAAATTAAATATACACATCAAAGATTTTGTTTATCCTTACCGTATTCCCTTACAAATAAGTGATCCGCTAAGACCCCTCTCTTAAAAGCTTTTCAAATGTGGCTTAATTCTATCTGTGTTACTTTTTTATAAAGCATACTTAGATATGTATAAAAAATTAAATTTGAAAAAATTTTTTATTATATAAGGTCTTAAATTCTTCATTAAAGACACAATTTTAGGAGCACTTATTTGCAAGGGTATACGGTATGACTTATTTAAAAATAGATAAAAAATTATTGATTTTTAGTAATCCCAAGCTTATCATTTACTCACTCGGCCTGAACTACAGTACCAAAAAAAATCCTGTGTTCAATATTTATAATTACGCTACCAATCTAATGTTTGTTTAAAAAAGAAAATTTTGAAAATTTTAAAAATAAATTTATTTAGAAATATTTTTTACCACTGGCTGAAAATAACAAAATAGGTAATTTAAATCAGGTAAAATTTGAGAGATTGGAATCGGCTTCATTCGCAGAGAATTCTTAAAATGAGCCAAATACCCTAAATTATGATTAACAGCAGTAACATCCCTTCCTCGACTTATTTTCAAAGTGGCAGCGTCAATTTGCATTGTGTTAAAATGAATTTCGGTCGCCAACGACCTATTGGTATTGTGAATGGTTTTACCAACCACCCAGTGGACAGATGATCCAGTAATTGTGTAAAAGCTGTTGTATTTTTTGATATTTGTACTATTTCTAATTGATTCAAAATATGGCTTGATTAAGTTACGGTTCAGCTCAAGCAGTTTGATTGTGTAATTGAATTCAGCCTCATTGGAAATAGTTATGATAAAATGTTCTTTTTTCTTTTGGTCATAAAAAGCCTCAATTTTATGTTTTTGGCCTCTTGTTATGTTCGAAGAGTTAAAATACAATTCAATTGAGTCAAAAATTCTTTGGTACACATCATTGGGAAATTTAATTCCATTCTTAAAGTAAAATGAGCTATTTGCTCTTCTTCTAGTCTCAACAGATAGTCTGTCCAGGTAGTCTTCCATTTTCTCCTCGTTTTCACATTCAAATTCCTTGGACACTGACTCACTTGTCAAAACTTTCGAATTTGCTATAAAATTCTCTATTTCAGAGTTTTTTTTTAATTTTAGACGTGTTGGAAAAACTATCTCATCTCTGTCCATAATGCTTACATACCTGTACTTGTCTATGTTATTCCAATAGCATTCATTCATATAGAATATAAAAACAGAATCAAATACGTGGTAAGCTAGTAGGCTGTTTAACTTTGAAAATTCCGAATAGGACAGAAAATATTTCTTGGAATTGTCGTATAGATTTGGTAAGCAGTTAAATTGGTCCAGTTCAACAAAATCTTTATTCTCTTTAAAAAGTTTAGTGTACTTTTCGTGATCTTGAATAGAATTGTTGCAAAAGCCAATTTTGGTAAAGCCAATTTTCTTTTTCATTTCGATCCACCATTTAACCGAGTCGAAATCATCAATGTTTGTGTTGTACATGCATTTGGAACAAAGAAAAACACCTTTTTTACCTTTGGTGAATATATTTTTTACTCTAACGTGAAGAAATTCCTTAGTAGCCTTGTTTGTATTGATGTCTTTTATTTTTATTTGAAATTTTCCTATCTTATCTTTTATATGCATAAAAGTTTCATTATCAAACCTGTAATAGATGTAGCCTATGCCAAAATTTTGCCTTTTTCCAATTGATCTAGTTAAGTTGGAAATTTCTTTGATGATTAACTGATTGTTGTTTAGATAAATATTGAAAATGAAAAGTAAATTTAGACTAGCCTTTGCGTGGGCAAAGTAAGTAAAGGTAAGAAGATTGGCATCGTTAAAGAAAAATGTTGATGTTCTTTTAAAAAAATAACCTCTATCAATGCTTAGCCATTGGCAAGTTCTGTCAAGTTCATCTTCATTCCAATCAGTATTGGTAATTGGATGTGACTGCATCTGTTTTACGGACAAAAAATGGTAGCTAAGAAAAATAATGGAACAAAAGGCAAGCACAATAATAATTAAAAAGCACAAGAAAAATTTATTCATTATTTTTTTAAAATCTTTGAAAAATAAAGAAAAAAACTTATTTTTGTTTTAAAATAAAGGCCTATATTTAATCAAATTAGATTATAATTAATGAAAAAAATAATAATTCTGGTTTAATATTGATTAAGATTTATAATAGATTTTTTTCGATGAGTTTCCATACTGTTTTATCTTCATTTTATGAAATTTAGTTTTTATCAAAAAATATATATATTTATACTAATTATGAATTTTTACCAAGAATTACATGATAAAAATTTATAATTTAAGTCAGTTCATTAAGTTTAATCACTTGAACCAGATTACGATAAACAGTTTAATCAAAAGTAAATTTTAGAAATTTTTTCGCAAAGATAAGATGATAACATATTTTTGAATGAACAAAAATTTAGCAATATAATTTTGTATTTTGCAAAATACACATCCAATCACATAACAATTTTTTTACTTATTATCTATTTTAACGAAAAAAATTAATTAAAAAATTAAATTTTTTCAAAAATTTCGATAAAATTTGATTGTTTTAACCAGGTCTATAAAAAAATATATGCAAGCTTCATCCATAATTATTCTTTTTTTTTTAAATTGCTGCATCTTTTTGAAAATATAAATTTCTTTCCATTGTTGTCTTTGTCCTTGTTATATTTGGTTTTGGTAACAATGTTTTTTACTTTATTTTATATTTAAAAACAATATCCAGAAGAGATAGTCACCATAGACATTTCCTTTATTTCACAGTTAGTTTAATTTATAAATTCTAAACTTACTAAAGGTTGGATTATTTTTTTTGTTTATAGTCTTTTAAAAAAAATTATTTTTTTCAATTTTATTAAATTAAAATTAAAGGCAGTTTATCATCTTTTTTAGTAATTTATATATGTTTGTATCTCAGTTGGCATTTTTATTTAATAAATATTCAAGATATTCGTGGGAGAATGGATAAATTTGACTTTGGTGGTATATTAATAAGTTTTAAAAGAATTGGGTTCAATATTTAGCTAAAATAATCAAAAAATTATCAATATAATTAAAATATTCAAAATTTGTTTATTATAAAAAATGATACTAATATTAAAGATGATACTAAAAATATTATTTTTAAAATAAAAAGTTTAAAAAATTTATAAAAAGCAAATATAAAAGTGAAATGTAGTCATTTATGACTACGAAACATTCCCATGAGAATAATTATATTCCAGAGAATTGAAAGTAAATACCAAGCTTTGATTAGTAAATTTATATATTAGATAAATATGGATTAAAAGTACAAAAAGTGGAATCCATTTAACTTAATTTAGCTGAATGAAAAGTATGTCGTTGATATAGAAACTAATATTAATATTGTTTAAATTTAAAATTTTTTTCTTTTTTAAAAAATTTAATTTTCATTAAATTAAGTGAACAGGCAATTAAGAAAATATTGGTAGAATCAAAATGCAGTGTAGATAAATCTTCAAAAAAATTTACAGAACTTTTTATCTGAAAACAGAATATCTCTAAATAAAATAAGTAATTAAAATAAATATTTGTAAGCCGGAAATTTGTGCTATAAGAAGTGTCGAGCGAAAATATTTGATTAGTTAAAGTATTATGATTCAAAAGTTTATATTTTTGTTGTCTTTTTTAATATTAATTATTTTAATTGTCATTTTAAATGATAATTATCTAAATATAAATTTTAAATCTAATCAAAAAATCAAACAAAAGACTGCCAAAAATGCAACATTACCAACAATATTTTGTTTGATCAAAACTCATCCAAATAATATACAAATAAATAAAACTCTTACTGTTTATAATGTTTGGGGTCGAAAATGTGACAATTATCGCTTTGTAACCCTCATACCAGAAAAGTTGATTCCAAAGAATATCAATACCAAAGAAACATTTGAAGTTTTTGACAAGTTTTTCATGATACAACCAAAAAGCCTTACAACCGAGGATCATGATAAATTGACCCTTAAAGTCTATTATGCAATGTTGTATGTTTATGAAAATTTTCCAAGCTATGACTGGTATTATATTGTAGATGATGATGCCTATGCCAATATAGAAAACTTAAAGGAATATCTTAGCGACAAAGATCCCAGTGAGGCAATTACATATGGCTACATAATTAAACTATTTGTTTCGAATGGTTACCATTCAGGAGGACCAGGATATGTCTTGAGTAGTGAAGCGTTCCGAAGAGTGGGCTCAGCTCTCAAGGCCAACATTAAAAATTGTCCCAATTCAGGAATAGATGACGTTGATGTGAATAAATGTGTCCGTAAGTACCATGGTAAAATTGGTGTATCATGTGATGAAAAGAACAGAGATCGCTTTTTGGTAATGCATATTAAGAAGCATTTAACGGGAGACTTTCCTTCTTGGATGAAAAATCATGGTGGATGCAAGGCTTTAAAAGTAATTAACTTGTTTATCCTCTTCATTTTAATTTAAATTATTTTTATCTATCTTTTAAAGGGTAGAGACTGTTGTGCAGACTCACCACTTGCTTTTCACTATATGAGTCCAGAAGAAATGGTACGAATGGATAAAGCAATGGAAATTCACAAAGGCCTATTAAAATGGTTTGGCGATAGAAAAATTTCAAATGTTAAGAATCGTTTCCAAGACTTGGCCAGAATTTATCTAATGCTTGAAGATATTGAGCTGAACAAAGCTGAATATCAACAGTACATGAATATATCTACTTATTAGCTGATAATACAAAAAAGAAATTGTTTGTTTCTGGAGATATATTTTATTTTATGAAATTATTTTTAAATCGAATTTATAATTTTGTATTTATTAAATGATGATCATTAGTTTATATTTAATGTTTAAATTTGAAAACATATTTGTTTAATATTTTAAAGTAATGGATAAAATAATAATGATATCAACATTAAAGCCTCTTAAAGTGAATATATCTACTTAATAGCCGATAATTAAAAAAAAAGAAATAAGCTCGCTCTCGAGATGTTTTACTTTGTCTTTGTTTTTTCAACTTTTAATAAAAATTCAATTTATTATTTCATACTTTTTGTATGATACATTTATATTTATTGTTTGAATTTGTTACTGGAAGTATAATAAGAAATTTTTAAATAGCCTATTGCAGCAATAGATTTAATATAACTATAATGTCCTTTAAAAAAGAAAAGATTGTCTTTCGCTTCTTATATATTGAATTTACATTTGTGTATCGTTACAAATGTTAAATACGAGTTTCTTTTTTAATTAATTTGAAGCTTAATGTAATTTTTCTTTTCTCGATAATTAATTTTAGTTTCTTGACATCAATCACCACGCTAATTTGCTTTATTTATTAGGCTATATGATAAAATAGCAGAGCATAAAATAGGTAATCTGTAAATTAATGTCAAATGATTCTAAGTCAAAATATTTTGCAGTCAAAAAATATTTTAAGAAAATAATGCTGAATAGATTTATTGCTAATTTAGAAAATAAGAAAATAGTGTCAAAAAATTTAATGATTAAGTAATCTACTGATAATTAAAAAAGTGACAAAAAAAAATTAAATATAAGAAAAAAAAACAAATAAGAAATTCTAGAGATCTCGCCGTATTTTTTTGGAAACTCATATGCTAATTGAACTTCCACTTTTTCAGAAAATTTTTTGCGTAAGTTAACATTGCGGCGTCTCGATCTTTTTCCGATATACGTTTTCTTGATTCGCTCCCGCTGGATCTCCACATGCGTTTTACTTCAACATCCATATCCTTGGAGGTAATAGCAGCTGTGTATTCATCAATTGTTTTCCAATCATGAATGGTTACAAGTTGAGCATGCACAAACTCTTGATCATCGTTTTTACATTCTTCTAAGTTTGATGGTTCAATGGTTGTGTCTTCATCGTGTTCAATTTCTCCTTCAGAATCGAACTAATACTCGTATTGATACTGAATTAAGTGACATAGTGCCAGAGAATAGTCACCAATGCTGTTTGAATTAATAATATAGTTAAATATTAAGTTCTTTTGTCAGGTTATTAACTAGAATCCTAGAGTTAGTTTAAATGATCTACTAAGGCTCCTATAGAGCTGGTAGATACGCTGTGCCTCCGCGTAATGGACCACGAAAAGCTACTTTCCTGAAGAGAGATCGTCAGGCGTACCTAGGAAACGGGAGACGGTGTGTAATACCTCAATCTTCGAGATTGACCTGCAGCCGTAGTACATAGATCAACGCAGAATTCTGTGACTGAATTCGACGCGGTTTGAGGATTGCTGATTCTGTGAATCAGGAACCTCAGTGATGAGGACATCACTTGTTAACAAGTGGGAGTGTGTTTAAGGGCTGATTTACTTTTGTTTTGACTAAGAAGTTTTAAAAAGACCAAAATTTGTATCTCAATCTTGGAAATGTATTGACCTAAGTGCTTTCAGTAAAATATTTAAAAATAGCCCTTAATTAAACAATAAAAAAATCCGGTTTCTAAAAATATATTGTTATAGATTTACTTAGTTAAATCAGTTGTTAAGCATTACTCTACTTGTTTGATAAATATGTTATAATATATTTACTGGTATAAGTAGACAATTCTAATTAGTAGCAACTAACTAAATATGAAAAAAACCTGTACGAATTGGAGATAGTATTTAAGAAAAAGGATTTTTCTTATTTAGAGAGTCATTCTAGTTTTATAAATAAAAACAAATCAAGTAATGCAATCTTTTCTTAATACAATGAATGCGAATAAGAAAACCACCCTACAACAACTTGGCGCTGCGACTAAAGGAACCGCGGAGAGAGAAATAAGTGAAAGTGGGAACAAATTAAGAGGACCTGGTAGACCAAAGAAGATGGCAAGAAGAGAGGAAGTCTGCGAGAAGGATGTGAATATGGAAGAAACCATTGTGACTACTCGCCCATTAAACATTAGCATTCGGCTATGTAAGACAGGGCTTTAAGATTGAGCCTATAATTGATCAATGGCTGGCTGAATTCAAAACAAAAACACTCAGAGTTGGTGAAAAATATAAGATAGAGCTATTTAAAGCTTATATGGGATCGAGGGCACGTGAATGTATGGAAGGTCTTACTGAACAAGATACAGACAATTTTGATAAATTAAGCTTCGAGATGAGAAAAATCTTTTGTAAGATAAATCCTGAACATTATCTATGGAATTAACTAAGCTTAAACGTTGCTCCTCCGAGTCTTTAGTTTTCTTCAGCTTGAAAATAGCTCAAATGGTTAAGAAAGCTTATCCTATGATTATTGATCCAGTCGTGTTAGATAAATTGAAATTAGAAAACTTTCTAAGAGGATTGTCAAATGATTTAGCTGCAATGGTTCGTGTAAGAAAACCAACCAATTTGCAAGAAGGATTACGTTTCGCTGAGGTATGTGAAGTTGATAAAGTAACTAAAAAGAAGGAACATCTGTTAGTCAATGATATAAAGTCGAAAGAGCCTGACTCTGAATCAAGTGACAAGCAAAATCCATCAACTTCAAAAGCTGATGCTAAAAAGATGACAAATAATGATTCGAAAAGAAATTCAGAAAACAGCTCACCCACTTTATATCATAAACTAAACAAGCAGGTAAACCAAGTCAAGCAACACTATTCAAATTTGATGAGTGAGATCAAAACATGGAAGAATACACGCAATAATACCAGTCGTTATGACCGCTACAATTTGCGACCGAACAACAAGCGTTTTAAGAAGAATTTCAATGGAAATAATAGGAAAACTACTCCAGTGGAAAACAAATGATCTGGTGCCTGCTCAAGATCAGAGTAAGTTGACTCCTGCTTCTCCGAATGAGACAAGTTGGCCATCTAAGACTTTATTACCCTGACAAAGTTAAATCTGGCAATTCACCTCTAAATAAAGTTACGATAGCTGCTAACCAGTTTCAAATTTAATAAATAGTTTAGAAATCTGTAAGAAGCTTTTCTTTGACCCAGTTTTATTTCACAATCCATTCAGTCTAATAAGAGCCGGTTCATTAAAAGAAAATGAAATAAACATGCTCAAATCCATCTCTTTAGACTTCAATAATAGTAATTTAATTCAAATAACAGCTAAGGTCTTTAGTTTCGAAATATCGAATGTTTTAGACTCAGGAGCCAGTAGAAGTATGATTAATAAGTCATGTTTGGATAAGGTTTTAGAACGTGCGGATAAAAAATGTATTAAATTTTGTAAAATAAAGAGCCCTTTAAAAATTAAATTGAGCGACACTTCATTTATATAGTGTAAAGTGAAAGTAAATTTGGTAATTGAAATTGAGGCTGACTTTTATCCATTAGATTTATTAGTGTTAGAAAGTTTGCCACATGAAGTTCTTATGGAATAGACTTTATTTTACTATATGATGTGCTAATACGACCTGCTTCTAAGAAAATTTTAATTGACCCAGACCAAGTTGCTAATAGCAGATGGGAAATTCCACAAAAAAATTTTAAAAATTTTGAATTCAAATATTAAAATTTTTGAATTAGTTAAACTATTAATATAAATTATTTTGTACAATTATTAAAATTAAAAATATTAATTAATATGTAAAAATGGCCAAAGTATGCTCACGGCACATTTCAATCCAAAATTTCTTAGCTAAAATCAACATTAGAAATTTATGAAATTTTCGGTCGTAGCTTATATAAAAGCACAATTCCGATTGATAAAACAATTCAAAGTCTTTTAAAACTTTTAATAGGAAAAAGCCTAAAGAACCCGTTCTGGTGTTACCATTTCATTAGAAAATAAGGCAAAGTAAAAATTTTGCTCATTTTCATTTTTTTCAATCTTGCTCAGAATTAAAATATTAAATTTGAAAAATTGCAAGATGCAATTCTTGTTTAAGATATTTTATTTTAAAAATTAAAAATGTTAATTTAGTAGAATTTTATTTTAAAAAAACTAATTTAATTTAAAAAAACATTTTTTTTCCCTTTTTAATTTATGACCGTTGATTAATATTTTTCCAATTAAATAATTATTTGTTAAATTACTTTTAGCATTTTTGATAATTTTAAATAATTAAATTGCCTCTATAAGATACAAGAGTCACCACTTTTTATTGTTTATCAAGTATATAAAATGTATAATGTATATATAATGGTGGAAATGAATTATATTTAGTAATTGAATCAAAGAATAAAAGGCCTTGGTCGAGAGTGAAAAAGAATTGAGCGCAAGCATGAGGATGATAGTTAAAAAAAAAAACGAGTGATTATAAACCAAGCTCAATTTGGAACTGATGAGTTAAATTCAAATACTTAAATAAATTACTTGACTCATTGATCAAAAATTAAAAGTTTTTTTAAAAAAAAGTTTTACTAAATTAACATTTTTAATTTATAAAATAAAATTTTCAAACAAGAATTGCATGTTGCAATTTTTCAAATTTAATTTTTAATTTTGGGCAAGATTGAAAAAAATGAAAATGAGCAAAATTTTTACTTTGCCGAAAATAAAACGTCTCCTAAAAGATTTTAGCAAACGAAAAGTCAGTTAAAATTAGAATATTTCGGTCGGTCCTGTAGTTACTTTTCAAATTAAAACTCAAATAAATTGTTCTCTATCAGAAAAAATTTAATTATTAATTTTCAGGCTTATAAAAAGAGCAAAATGCCGCTATTGACTGAGTCACAAATAAAAAAAGGCTCTTTTTTGACGTAAAGCTCGCTAAACTGAAAATTAAAAAATGTCTTAGTTGTCAATTAACAATGTCAATCTCTATAAAATAATTAACTTAACCAAAAAAACGATTTTTCTTCTATTTGTAGTTTATAAGATAACTGAAATGTTTTCACCAGCTTTTTTGTAATTCATAGATTGAAAAATTTTGTTTTCAAACCTTTTGAGCGAAATAATATTAATTATACAGGAACAAGTTATTAAGTATCTTATTTATCAGGGAAGAGCTGGCTGAAAGCTCTGTAGAACCAATAAGAGCAAGACTTTGCTTCATCAAGAAATTGAAGACAGTTGAGACTTTTGTCGACAACTGGTCTTTTATTTCTAATAAACTTATAACCTTTTATTAAGAAAAATAATGATCTTTAAAAATAAAAGAATTTTGTTTAAAATTAAGAAATGATCCTTTTAGGAACTTGAAAAAAAAAAAGATATTCTAAAATGATAAGTTTTTATTTTTGATCCAACTAAAGATTTTTTATGAATTTTTTAAGAAAAAAAAAGTACCGTTCTTGGCATTCAAAAATAGAGTCAATGATAAATGAAAATTTGGTAAAAATTTAATTCTTAATAAAATATTTTTTATCTTCAAAACAGCAGTGAATGAACTTGAAAATCTATTTTTACGTAAATTACTAGTTTTTGATTTACCAAGTCGAAAGACCTTATGAGTAAAATATTGCCTGAAGTTTCGGATAATTTAACAATTCGTTTAATAGAAAAATTAAAACACGGTCAATCAATGTGTTTAATCGTCTATCCTTGATCAAATTTATCTAATCAGAATTATCTTTCTTTAGCATTATCTGTAATTTTTAAGGATTTTAGCAAAGAAATTCGAGCTCTTCAAATGTTCAATCGTTAAAAGATTGCATTGAACAAATAATAAACAAGTACGAATTTGATACGAGAAAAATATGTGGTATTGTTTGTTTTGAAGGTTCCTCCTTAGTTAGACTTTTTGAGTAGAATCAAAATTGAAGATTGGGATGATTGGAATAATGATTTTAAAGACGATCAAAATGATCCGGACGACGTTCAAGAAAACGATGATGGATGAAGATGAAGACGATGAAATGATTAAAGCAAAGAAAGTGAAAGCAAAGATCCTGATGAAAATCAGACTGATAATTCAATAAAAATTTTGTCTATTCAACTTGAAACAAATTCAGTTCCAAGGTTTTCATGCATGGCACATAAATTAAATCTGGTAGTAAGATATGCAACTGAAAATTGCATCTTATTTTTTTTACTTTTAAAAACAACATATTCTTCAAATTCAAAAATTTTAATATTAATTTCTACAAAATTTCCAAATTAATTTGAAAAAAATTTTGGATTTCAAAAATTAAAATTTAAACTTGGACCATCAATCTTACAAATTTGGATACTATAATTTTTTTCTCATTCTAATTTAATATTATATTTTATAAGTTTTACAAGAATACTTTATGTAACAATCATAGTTAATCAAAAAAATATATTTGAATCTAAATTTATATTTATCATTCAACTCAAATAAATAAATTATATCTGAACAAAAAAATCAACAATTTTTAACAACACCGGATAATTGATATAGCTATTTACTAATCCATTAACTATGAAGGTTTAGTTGAGTTTTTCATTCAGCTAATTTGACCTAATCTGAACAGAAAAAATCTAAAGCTTACAAAATTTATAAACTAAAATTTAAATTGACAATGAGCACAAAAAAGCTTAGAAAGGAAAGCAAATATTATTTCAAATTAAAAATTAATATAATGAATTAAAAGCTTAATATTCTTATTTGTATTGTTTTTAAATGATATCAATTAATAAAAAGCAAATTAATTATTTATTTAGTTGAGTAAAAACAATTCAGTTAAGTAAAACTTAGACTATTCTTACATCAAATCACTTATTCAATAGCAAAGTAAAATTCTTGATGAAATTTCAAGCGCTCAAGTTTGCTCAAACATTTTAAATGCGCAATTAAATTTCATCGCGGATTTTTTATTTTTTTAACATTTCAAAGCTTTATTTTAAAATTTTTGAAAAACGATTGTAATTTCTAAAAATGCAATGAAATTTAATTGCGCATATAAAAATGTATGAGCAAGATTGAGTGCTTAAAATTTCATCAAAAATTTTACTTCGCTTATTCAAGGTATTTGAAATATCTTCGAAATACTTGTTGGGATCTCTTTTAAATAGAAAAAATAGTGTTTTAAAAAAATTCGGTCTTTTGATCTTAAAATAAAATATTAAAGGAGTATTTAAGTAATAACATGAGAGAACTTTATTAAGTCATAAGTAATATAGCACTTTTATTTGGTAGTACTATTAAAATTATTTATTGAACAATTTAAATATATTTAATTTTTTTTTTATTAGATAATTGATTTTTATTTTAAATATTTTTATTTAGTATATTGAAAAAAAATAAACTGAAATTTAATCTTTTTAAATATAGCGAATAATAAATATTTGTAAATTAAAAAATCATCAATCAAATATTATTAAATGATTAATCAAAAAGATATAAATTATGATTCGAGAGTTTAGACCTTTTTTGGCTATTTTGATTTTAATTATTTTGATTGTTATTTTAAATGATAATTATCTAAATATAAATTTTAAATCTAATCAAAAAATAAACCAAGAGAGTGACAGTAAAGCAATATTGCCAACAATATTTTGTTTGATCAAAACTCATCCTAAAAATATACAAATAAATAAAACTCTTACTGTTTATAATGTTTGGGGTCGAAAATGTGACAATTATCGCTTTGTAACACTCATACCAGAAAAGTTGATTCCAAAGAATATCGATACCAAAGAAACATTTGAAGTTTTTGACAAGTTTTTCATGATACAACCAAAAAGCCTTAAAACCGAAGATCATGATAAATTGACCCTTAAAGTCTACTATGCAATGTTGTATGTTTATGAAAATTTTCCAAGCTATGACTGGTATTATATTGTAGATGATGATGCCTATGCCAATATTGAAAACTTAAAGGAATATCTTAGCGACAAAGATCCCAATGAGGCAATTACATATGGCTATGTAATTAAACTATTTGTTTCGAATGGTTACCATTCAGGAGGACCAGGATATGTCTTGAGTAGTGAAGCGTTTCGAAGAGTGGGCTCAGCTCTTAAGGCCAACATTAATAATTGTCCCAATTCAGGAATAGATGACGTTGATGTGAATAAATGTGTCCGTAATTACAATGGTAAAATTGGTGTATCATGTGATGAAAAGAACAGAGATCGCTTTTTGGTAATGCATATTAAGAAGCATTTAACGGGAGACTTTCCTTCTTGGATGAAAAAACATGGTGGATGCAAGGCTTTAAAAGTAATTAACTTGTTTATCCTCTTCATTTTAATTTAAATTATTTTTATCTATCTTTTAAAGGGTAGAGACTGTTGTGCAGACTCACCACTTGCTTTTCACTATATGAGTCCAGAAGAAATGGTACGAATGGATAAAGCAATGGAAATTCACAAAGGCCTATTAAAATGGTTTGGCGATAGAAAAATTTCAAATGTTAAGAATCGTTTCCAAGACTTGGCCAGAATTTATCTAATGCTTGAAGATATTGAGCTGGACAAAGCTGAATATCAACAGTACATGAATATATCTACTTATTAGCGGATAAAAAAAATCTTTTACCTATAAAGATATATTTTATTTTATTAATTTATTCATAAATTAAAATATATTAGATTATATTTAAATAATTACTTATAATCAATCATATCTTTTTTAATTAGAAATTAAAATTGCTTTATAGCTTTTTCAACCTTATTTTCAAGTAAAAGGGTGTTCTCAATATAGGTGAGGCTATTGTTAATAATATTTAAAAGAATTAAAGATTCTCATTACATAATTGATCACTTTTTTAATATATTAAAACTTAACATGGAGTAAAAGTTATAAAGATAAGCTAAGCTAACTAAGTTATAAAAAAAAATTAAAAAAATTTTTTTTCAACTAATCGATCATATTGGACTTGATGTACAATAACATTAAATTAATTTCCATAAAATTCTGTAATATATTATCTAATTTTGATGTTAATTTCAAAAATTTAATTTTTTATTTGCTTTTATCATTAATAAATGGGCTCAATCATCCCTTTTTGGGTTTTGACCTTAGGTCTCTTTGATTCAGTTGAGATTAACAAAAAAAAAATTGATTTTTAGTTTATTTTTTAAAAAGTTTTTGTTTGTTTTTTATTTCCAAAATATTGGTAGGAAATAATTTATTCAGAATTTAATATTTGAATTTCATTTATAAATTTAGTAAAAATTCAAAGAAAGTGATTTTTACATTTAAAATTTAATGATCGGTATTTTCAAAGAATTGAAAATTTATTTTTTAAATTTACACAACATGTAAAACGTGTTACATTAAAATTGCTTAAATTAAATTAAAAATTAATTCAAATATATTAAGAAAAACCCTTTGAATTGAAATAATATTTTGAATTGTACATCAAGTCCAAGATGCCTTGATCTAGGCTTATTCATGTACTCTAACCCGAATTTCAAGTTTTGTTTCTTGCATTAATAAGCAAGGGTCTTAGGTATCTTAAAAATAAATCATTATATGCTGAGCTTTTAAAATTTGATGAATCAATGTTATATTCTGTCATCTATTGTTCATGGTTCATGGCACCTTTTATGAATCATTAACAAATTTTCATCAAAAATTTTTATTCTTTAAAAAGATATATCATTTAGAAGAGAATTAAAATTTGACTGATCAAGAGCTGGCATCAAAAATATAAAACTTTATTTAAAAACGAATACCAAATTTATTTATTAAAATGCTGCTTAATGAATTTTTCTCAGAAAAGTTTAGTTATATATCTATACTTTAAATATAGAGACTCTTTACTTTATATGATATAAGTTAGTTAAAGTGGTTAATTGGAACGCATAAAAAGAAAGCGTGAAACCTGATAACAGATTATGAGTTTGTTTGTTTTGTTTTATTTGTAAAAAAAAACAAAAATCATAATTATATTAAATAAGAGAGAGGTTAAATTTTTTGTCTTTGGTTAGAGGAAAAGAAAGATCATGAGAAAAAGATTTTTGTTAGAAGTTAAACCTGCAAAAAATCCTCAATAACTCCTCTACAATTACAACGAGATACAACGAGATACAACGAGATTGAAAACCTAAATTGTATTCTTTTACTAATTGTACTACCATATCTACACTATTTTCTAAAGCATTCCTGACATAGCGCTCAGCTAGTTCATCTAGTCTGTGATCAATTTTATTGAGAGATAGTTGTGACCAACCCTCGTGGTGGAGGGTTTCTGAGGGGGTATCGAACTTTAGTTTTAGAATACTTCTTATAGCAGAATTTTGAATAACTTGGAGCTTACGAACCAGGTTTTCCGATAGGGTATTTAAACAAGGAAAATAATAATCTAATATTGAACCTATAAGTGATTTATATTGTTGATAAAGTTTTATTACTTAAGCCCCATTTGGAGTTTGATAAAATATTTATAATATTTAGTAATTAGCAAAAAGTAACAGTATTTATCTATTTTTGCTTTGAAAATTTCGCTTGATTGAGCCTCTACTACATCTTCTCTCTGCATATTACAATTGTTGAGTGCCTGATTTGTGAAGAAGTTTAAATTTTGTATGGATGACCTCTTGTACATCTGCTTAAGAAGGTGAATGAAAATTGGCAACTGATATGATCAATGTTTTTTAAAGTCTTTCTTCATTGTTAAGATTCTTTAAACCAACAATAGCTCCCCGCTGCACATCCTCTAAAATTTTTCTATCTTTCTGTAGATATGGCGATCATACTGGAATAGCATACTCTAAATGAGGCCTATCAAGACTTGTATAAAGTAACTTAAAAACCATTTGGAACTCAAACTTGATACCATGAAGAATTTGACCTAATAATCTGTTACCTTTCGAAGCTGTTGAACAAACTTGCGAATGTCATTTCAGATCTTTTTGGATCCAGATTCCTAAATCTTTCTGAATCCGGGATCTTGAAACAAGATGGACTTTATCATTCGCAAAAATAAAAATTTTAACTTTAAAACTTTTGTTCTAAATGTCAAAAACTTTTCTGTAAAGTTGTAGGATTTTATATTTCAAATTTTCATTAAATATTCATTAAAATCGGATACAAAAATCAGACAATTTGAATTCTACTCAGATTATGTGTATTTTTAAGATTTTGTTTAATTAAACTGGTCTTTGGAAAAACTAGTAAAACCCTCTAAAATTGGTTTCTAATTGTTAAAATGTTTAAAATTAGTCCTTAATTTAAATAGATTTGATTTATTCCAAATTAAATAAATATTTAAGATAATAAAATTTTTTATTGATACATATTTATATATATAAAACAATTGATATATTACTAGCGACCGTAAAATTTAAATTATTTTCATATGCAAAGGCTAAGTATAATAAAAGAAATATAAATGATGAGATGAAGCGGAACCATAGATAACATAGCGTATCTAATTCTGAGTTATCTTTAACATTCAATACATAAACGGTTGGTTTTGTAAAAACATAAGCTGCTTGCCGCTGACTTGTTTACTTTCCACTTTATGGCAAAGTAAATATTGATCTATTTTGCGGTAGAAAATGTCATTTTGAATAGAATAGATAAGAATTTTTACTCTATGGTGTAAAAATTCATTTTCGACTAATTTCATTTCACTCTGACTTGAATTCAATTGAGATTTATAATCAACCAAATTAATTAGTTTCAACTTAGATCAAGATTAGGACTCGCAGCTTGATCACGAATTCTAATGATAGAATTCATTTGGCGATTGTTTTTATTCTAAACTTGAGACTATTAGATTTATAATGATTAATTTTATACCTTTTATTTTAGCATTGCAGGCGTTTAAGAATAGAAATTAAATTATTTTTCTCGTCCAGACTGGACCCTTGCTATGAATTAATTGTTTAAAAAAGCTCTTTAGAATTGGTCAAATTTAAGATAAGCTTTTATTTATTATCTTTTGTTTTAACTAGTTCTAAATGTTCTAATTCTAACACTTTTTTGGTCTAAAACAAAGATTTTCCAAATCCAAAGTTAATGACACAATTGGAAATTACTTAGTGCCTTACTTTTAAATAGATGGATTAATTTTTAGATTTCTTTTTAAATTTTAAATTGTAATTTAAATTAATTTATTAAAATATAAAGTCAAAATAAACATTAATTATTTCTAGTCTAGCATGTGAGATTTATCATTTGTAATTAATTAGTAATTTATCATCAACCAGCTAAAAAAAAGATAATGTAAATCTCCTATCTTTTTTTCCATCTTTTAATTAGATTTAAATTTTAAAATTAAAATGATTTTAATTATTAATTTTTATTTATTTATCACCAAGTTTGGGCGGTATTTTTCTAGTTGGAATCTTTGAAAACTTTCGACACTCATTTCTTCGATTTGCTCCAGTGAGATTGATTGATTTATTTGATCAATGCTGAAATGAACATTTTTAACAACCCATAATTTAATTCTTAAAACAATATCTAATTAAAAGATTTTGTCTCCTAAATTTAACTTTAATTATTTGAATTTAAAAAATTACCAAAAGAAATTAGCAATGACATTCAGTCAAAGTCAAACCATCAATATTTGTGATGTTAAATTAATTTTTTATCTATCATTTGAGTTTATTGCTGTTTTATAGTCTTGTAAAGATTTTAAAAATGTAGAATAAATTTAATATTTAGTTATGATAATTAAGGCAATTAAAAATGATATTTAATTTTTTTTAACAAGTTAAAATTTTTAGAATTATCTCTAGCTAGGCCAGTTATTAAATAAAGTATGGTCAAAAATGTGCCCGAAATGAGTTTAATTGTCATTTTTTTAAATTAAATAATTTTTTTTGCTGATAAAGAATACTTTTATAAACAGATTTCTCAGTTTTATCGGAAACAATCTTCAAATAAAATTTAATGAGATATCTATTGAATGTCCAAAAGTGAGATTATAAAAAGAGTACTTTTATGTTGTCAAGTTTTATTCTTTAGACAATTTTTGACACTCTTCTAATACCTTTAAATTAGCAGATAAATATAATAGGTTTGTGTGTGCGTATCGAAATTAATTGAAAATATTTTTTAAAAAAAGATAACAATCAGTGAATTTGTAATATAATATATATATATACTTATTTTATTATTAGTGTTTTACAACCTAAATAGGGGTCATGTGATACTCTTTTTTATAAGCCTTAGAGGATTCATTAAATCTAGATGAACAATGTAAGATAAGATAAGATTTATTCAATTATTTGTTTCAATTGAATCCCTAAATCCGGATAAGAGATTTTAAAATTTAGCTTTAACACTGACATTTTAGTAACAAAATAACGAAAAAAAACTTTTTAAAATATCATTTAATTTGGACCAAATTTAAATTAATTTTAATTTAATTTCAATTTTTAGATTGTATAATTAGAGAGTTTCGAATATGTTTATGTAAATTAAGATGTGTTCTAGAGTTTTTAAATCAAAAAAGTGCTGCATATCGATATGGTCAAGCTGGTATTCCATTTTGGTGGTGGTGATACATGTTTTCCTGTTACGTGATAGAATTTCAGCTATTCTGAATCTAAAACAGAGAATGGAAGCAGCAAGTGGGTACCAAGAGCGAGGACAAGATCTGAACAGTTCAACAATGGCCGATTTTCTTGGTCTTTCAGTCCTGGCATCCGACCCAAGTCAAGAGTTCATTATCCGAGTTAGCTTCACTTGTTTTTCTATATTTTTTCTACTTGTATTCTTTTTGGCTTCTAACAAAAAAATTGGTAACTTTGCCAATGACGGCGTCAAGCTAGGTCGAGACTTTTTTGGTGAAAGATTACAGCACCATCACAAACATTCAGATTCAAAGCAGAATATAGACTATCCGGACTCAATATCAAGCATAGAACCAATAAAAAACCAACTCTCTATCATTGCATATTGCGACAGACTTGTTTTGCTCCTTTGGCGCCACTTTTTGCCAATAAACTCAACTCTACATCTCTTATCAGTCATTTGCCTGCTTATTCAGGATTTGATTTATCACCAGAATGCCTTGGTTATCAATGAAATAAATTATTTGCTAAACACATCATGCCATAGCCAAAATTTAACCCAGTGTTTGCTGGACATTTTAATCAACTTCAGAAGTGAGAACAATGCCCAAGTTCTGTTCGAAAACTCATTCCTTTTTCAAAAATTGACCAAATACAAACTGGAATTTGTCAGCATTAGCTTGGCCTACTTGAGCATCAGCATCCGATACGGGTCTGTTTTTTGGTATACCAACAAAACACTAGCCTATGCCATATCCTCAATTGGTCTTTTCAACATGGTAGAACAGCTTTTTCAGTTATACATATTTTTGTACATATCAAAAGAAAATATGCTCAGTACTCTATTCGAATATGTCCAAAGACAGCTGAGAATAACAATGGTTGACTACGGATCGACCACCTATCAAACCCTATTTATCAATGACCAGTTCAAACTCTCTGTTTTATATTCATTTTTAAGCTTGTCTATCATAACTAGTTTAATTCCAATTTATTCATTTAGTTACTTGAAATATAAGGAAAGATTTTTGGTAGAAGAGAATCTATTTGTGAGGACTAGTTTGGAAGATAGTTTGGACAAAAAATTGGCCACAACTGAAGCAGTGAAAAAATTGGAAAAAGAAAAAGCTTTGGATACAGAACTTTTAGATGCGGCGGAGCTAGAGGCCGTCTGTCAAAAGAGCAGCTGCTTCAACTATTGTCCTCATTTGATAGCCACTTTACAATTGGTTGTTATCTGTGCTCTTAAATTACCATTTTCTTATGATTTGATAATATACTTTAATATATATAAAGACCATGTGCTAATGATATCTATTATAAATGAGATATTGCATACCATTATCTTGCTTTTTATATGGTTGATTCTGACCCTTAAGACTGAATGGGAAATGCATTTGCGCACATCGTTTTCCATCTGCCACTGGACATATCATTTGAAGCTTAGTGAAAAAATCAAGGAAAAAGATTGTGTCAAAACAGTGTCGGAAAAAGTTGACAGTGAGAGCGATTTTTTCAATTCAGAGACTTTGTATAGAAATGAGATAAGAAAATCAAGCCGCAATTTGCTCCAGCACAATCGAAATTCAGCCAGTGTGGTACCAGCCTACGTTCGTCCGGAGAATAGACTGAACCGCATGTCCCAGCCTACTTATCTGGGCTCATCCACTCCGACAAGCCGATTTAATATTCCACAACACAATGTGAACTCAAATGTTGAGATTCCCATTCTAAAATCTCCCAGTTTTACCAAAAAAAGCTTAAATCAAAATGTACCATCAAGTGCATATAACCAAAGTGTACTTTATCTCAAACGGCCACCAGCCAGTGAATATGAGAGCAGAGTGTAAATGTTTAACTTGTTTATTTTGTATTAGATAATATCTTTTTTTATAAGTGTTGGTTTCTTGTTTTTTTTATAATTCTTATTTGATATTTTTTTACTATAAATTTACAAAATAATTTTTTTTCTATACATTTAACCTCCATTTAAATTAATAAATTATATCAACCATAAATTGGTCCAATTGCTTTAAGATTTATCATATTCATTTATAATTTTATTAATTTAGTTTTTTAGGCTTTTTCTAAAATCAGTGGTAAGTCAAATCACATTTTTATTTTTAAAAATATTGTTTTATAAAAAAAATATATCTTGTGTTAAAAACTAGTTGCCTTTCAAATATAAAATTATTTAACTAACTTAATTTTAATTAATTTTTTTATTTGTTTTTTTAATCCGTGATTTGTATTTTTTTCTTAAATTAATTGTTGCCTTTGGAATCCTTCAAATATCTTCCAATTTTACCAGTAGATAAGTTTTTTAGCGATTTTAAAATAAATAATTTATAGAATCAAAAAAGTTTTTATTAAAAATTAAGTTACATTGTTGTAAGTTTTTTTTCGGCATTAAGTTTTGGTAATATTTAGTACCTTTTGATTCAGTCATCAATCCATCGATTAATAATCAATTTGCCATTGATTCTTTCATACTTTATTTAAACAAATAGAAAACTTTGGCACTAAAGAACAGCAAAAAGTTTAAAAAACAATTAATTAATTTTTATACTAAGGCTCTGTCGATGAAAAATGTTTTTATCACAGATAGGCCATTATTCGTCTACGACAATTGATACAATATTCACCATGTTTCATTGAAAAATGTTTAAGCTTTATCAGTTCTTTCATGTTAAGTTTCACAACACTTTGTTCCTTCTACCAAAATTTTTCTCAAAATTCCCTTTTTTAATGGGAATTATATATTTATTAATTATTTTTTTATTTAAACTTGATGAGCACAATAAATGCAAGGATTTAAAAAACCTTGGCAATTTTTTGCCTAGAAGGTCTACCAAAAAATATTCATAGTTTAATATTGTTAGCGAGTGATGGTTGCCACTCGTTGTCCTCCTCTTTGGGACTTTGAATACTAAAAATGTTGTCAAGCAGAAAGGATATAAATATGTGATATAATCTTTTAGAATAAAGCCAAAATTATTTTTTTTAATTTCTATGTAATTAGTAAAAAGTTGGAAAAATAATATCTCAAGTTGTTATAGGCACTTTTTTAAAAACAAGGTGGTAATTTCAAATTCCTTTTATTTTTTAGTTTTTTTTATTAGATTTTAAAGTAGAATTAAATAATTATTTTTAAACAAAAAATTGCTTTTTTTGTTATACAAACATAGTAGAAAATATTTTTATTTTTAGGCATTTTTAAAAACAATATCCAAAAAACCTGGTAACATTGTTCATAAGATATCGAAAAAAATTTAATTATTATTTTAGAGTCCAAAAGTTAAATAATTTAATAAAATAATCATTTGTATCAATAATATATTTTTAATGTGTTAATAAATAATTTATTTAAAAAATAATTGATAAAATTGATTTTAAAATTTATGTACCTTTGAATATGAAGCCAAATGCATTTCCTGAATCAAACTAAATTTTGAAAAATAAAAAAATCGTTTAAAATTAGATCAGTCTAAAGATCTATTTTATAAATTCATATTTTCCCAAACGTAGGTAGTAAACAACTTCATATGTTTATTGCCCAACTTATCTATCTAAATCTAAAATCCACAACTCGAGTAGTTGCTTTAAATCCACCCAAATAAATCAAATGTCTATTGCCTAGAACAACTTCAAAGTCAACATCACCATTCTTGAACACATCACTTTTGTGGCAAGCGCTCATTTAGACAGACTTTAATTACACAACAACCAACACGCCCTTTAATTTAGAAACAAGTTAAAATTTCTAATCAAGCTCACATTTACCAAGCTCTTATTACTTGTTTGATTCTAACACACCTTCATTTCATTCCACAGTCATTTACTCAGCTCATGATCTTGTTAGAATAATTGCAAGTATCCACTGCAAATAATGTCTCCGAATTTCATATAAATTCAATTCTTATATATACATAAAATAAATATAGTCTATTAGATAATAGTTTGAGAATTGATAATTTTTTTTATCAAGTCAAAATTTTAAGCACTATTTGATAATGCTAGCCAAGTTTTAATAAGATTAAGCTAAAAAGAGTTTTCATTTAGTTTTTTTAAAAAGATTATGTTGATCTGTGTGAATGTTTGGGTGTAAAGTTAGGTATCAAAGTATAGTTTGTATCATCAATTGAGCGAATGATTTTAATTTTTAAGCAATAAATAACACGTTTGGTAACCATCTACAATCTCGCCAAGCTACTCGAATGAAAGTAAAACATTGCTAATCGATTTAATAAACATGGCAATGAATAATTTCTTTTCGGGCATTAATTATGAAAATATTAAATCATCTAGTCGGCAGCTGATTCTAAGCGTCTATCATTCACTTTGGGTGCATGATAGACTTATGCATTTGCGTAATTAACTAAATATATGACACAAACTAATTGTAACTCATTCTTTATAAAAATATAAAAAAAAATTCTCTTCCAAATCATTTCTTAAACTCATGATTTATTCCACCAAAATATTTCATAACCAAAAGGATATAAATATAATGTACAATTTGCCAGTTTAATTTTTATTAAATAAATAAAAAAAATATTAATTTTTAGTATAGAAAATTTTATTAAAATTAATTTTTAATCAAATAAACCAAAATGAATGGTATGTGCTCTTTGTTTGGTTCAGTTACTCCAGTGGTAAGCAGTGCCGACATGTCCGAAGACTCGAGCCGAATTACCAAGGTCGCGAGTCATTCGCGCATTGCCAAGAGCACATTTCGCAAGAACAGATCATCATCGACTGCGCCAGGCCTCTACTCATACATGACAAGTCCTAAGCAAGTGCTTGAGCGCTACATTTTCGGCTACCATTTCAAGACCAAGCGAACTCTGTCCGAAGAGGCCGAGTGCGGCGATGAAATTTCAGTCAATACATGGATCAAGGAGGGCTACGACCCGGACGAGTTGGACGCCTATGGCTACACGCCATTGTTGAATGCATCAGTTCTTGGACGATTGAATGCCGTCGCAGAACTGATCAAAAATGGTGCCAATGTAAACAAAAAAGGTCCTTTCGGCTTCACGCCTCTTCACGCTGCTGCCCAAGGTGGACACCGCGAGGTTGTTATTGAGCTCCTACAGAACGGAGCTGAGATAAACGCTCTAAACGATGACCATGATTCGCCCATGCATTTGGCTCTCAGATCTCACCAAATCGAGATTGTCTACTTGCTGTTGCGAAATGGTGGCTCGTCCAGAATCCAAGGCTTCATGAAAAAGGACTGTGTTCAGTTGGCCAAGGAATACGGCCTCATGGACTTGGCAAGAACTTTGAAAAACTACAACCCTTCACTTGGCTTGTATGCTCAATCTGCTCCAGACATGAAGCGCCGCAGCATTTTTGTCTGATGCTGCCAAATTGAGCGTCAATTAGCCAACTTGATCAATCGAATGCACAACACCAAAGACTTAACTATTCAATTCACATACATCTAATTGAGATTAAGATGAGATATGAGAGATAAATATTAATTAGATGTATCTGAGTTTAATAATTTTTTTTTAGTACATTTGTATAAATTAAAGATCTGTCTAAAATATTAAATATAAAAGTATTTTTTTTATCTATTTCGATTCGAACAGATCTCTAGTTTATGGTTCAATTTAGGCTATTTGTCTCAAATGCTTAAATTTTAAACAAGACAAGAACAAATCGGTTTAGTCATTTGCTTTTTGTCAAGTTTTGAATGTTCCACAAGCATTTGGGTCTTGTAAAGTTTTTTCTTTAGTTTTTTTTTTAAATAAAATTTTAAAAAAATGCATTTTTTAATCTGGTTTGATCATTTATTTAGTTGGTGGTTTATTGGACTTTAATCCAAAGACAGCTAAAATTGTATTCACGCTTCAAACAAGTGGTACAGGAGTAAAACTTTTTTAATTTGGTTATGTAAGATCTTTTTGGGAAAAAATACAAAAAATCAAGTCACGTTGTTTGGGAAGATAATTTTATTTTTGTTAAATGCGTAAATTTGCCTAAGATGAGGCTTAGCCGCATTTCAAAAAATTTAATATATATTTAGCTTTTTTTAATTAGAAAAAATCTAAAATTAATTAAGCTTGCATAATTATTTATAATCTAGGAAAAAATATTTACACTCGGCGTGCAAAGGGATTTTTTGCTAGAATTTAAGTATATGAGAATTAAATCGATTCTTGGTTTAATTTTAACTTAAAGAATTTAGCTCAAAACATTATCTATAAAATAAATAATTAAATTAAGCAATTGCCAAAATGAAAATGAACCAATTATTTTTAAAAGTAATAATGTATGAGTAAAAAATCTATATATTATTCGAAAAAAATTAAAAAAAAATTAAATCAGTGATAAATTTTTTTTTAAATCAAAATTTTAATATTTATCAATTTTAAAAATTAAATAGATAATTAAACCTTACTTATTAAATATATGAAAAAAAATAAAAAAATTTACATATAACAAATTTTATGTTTTTTGAATATTTTTAAAATTGAATAATGGGAAGATAATGGCCGGAAAGAGACACTATCAGAAGGTGGTTGCTGTAAAAATGAAATGAAAATTAAATATAACCTAATTATAAGATAATTAATTTTAAACTTTGAATAGCCATTTACTTGTCACTTGTTAGACTTTAAAAATTGAACATAAATATCATTTTTACAATTTAAAATCGAAATTCGAATGAATCAAATTTATAGCTTTTGGATCAAAAAAATAAACGAACCAAACCACATTATATTAAAGCTTATAAAACGAATACAATTCAAATTTGATTGTTTTCTAAACAAATAAAAAAAATATTACAAAAGAAATAAAAATAATAAAGTCTTTTAAAAAATAAATAGAATAAATCTAGAATTTGACTTACCAAGAAAGTGAATCGGCATCGAAAGAGCGGTGGTAAAATAATAATAGATGCAATTGTTGGATCTTAGCTTTGGTATTGGTATAACAGCCAGTGAATTTTAGTCAAATCTTATTACAATTAAAATTAAAAGATTAAAAAAACTTAATTTATAAATTAAGTTTTTATAAAATTAATCAACAAATCAAAATGCAATCATTGACCTTGCCAGTCTTGGTATTTTATCCTTATTCATTTTTTAGGCAAATCGTTATAATTAGTAGATCCTTTTTGTTATATTATTTATTTTAAGGGCTTAAAAAATTACCATCAAAAATTCCATATGGCTAACAAAAAATATTATAACCGATATATTATAAAAGATGATTATAAATGAAATATTATCTACCATTAAATTATTAAAAATTCAAATCATCATTGAATTCATTAAATTATTAATAAATATTTTCAAAAATTTCTTTCAAATATGCTTTAATAATAATTTCTTTTTAAGTTAAATTAGTCAGTCTTTTTTTAATATGGATAACACTTTTTAAATATTCCAAATGTTTAGGTTAAAAAGCTTTGCTCATTTTTATACCTAATGATTTTGTTCAAAAATTAATATACTTTAATTTACAAACTTTTTAAGGAGACTATTTAGTATTAACAAAAATATATGATATAGAGCAAACATTAAAATTTAAAATTCAAATAAAAAAAAATATTTAACTACAGCATTGAATTTATTTGTAAATTATGATTAAAATTTTTTTTTTATAAAATATTGAATAAATTAATTAAAAAATGGAATCTCATTTATAAAATTTACACTGAGATTAGATAATTGCAATTCAATTAAAAATTAAAAGATTAAATTAATAGCCTCCAGATGATTGCATAACTGGAGCTGGAGCTTGTACTGGAGCGCTGTATGATTCTTGTTCTTGTTGGACTGGAGCTGGAGCGCTGTAAGATTGTTCTTGTTGGACTGGAGCTGGAGCGCTGTAAGATTGTTCTTGTTGGACTGGAGCTGGAGCGCTGTATGATTGTTCTTGTTGGACTGGAGCTGGAGCGCTGTATGATTCTTGTTCTTGTTGGACTGGAGCTGGAGCGCTGTAAGATTGTTCTTGTTGGACTGGAGCTGGAGCGCTGTAAGATTGTTCTTGTTGGACTGGAGCTGGAGCGCTGTATGATTCTTGTTCTTGTTGGACTGGAGCTGGAGCGCTGTATCCTCCATAAGGTGAAGCCATTGCTGTAGCAATTAAGGCAAATACCAAGACTGACAAGCTCAATGATTGCATTCTGATTTATTGATTGATTTTATAAAAACTTAATTTATAAATTTTAATCTTTTAATTTTAATTGTAATAAAATTTGACTAAAATTCACTGGCTTTTATACCAATACCAAAGCTAAGATCCAACAATTGCATCTATTATTATTTTACCACCGCTCTTTCTATGCTGATTTAGCTAGTATTTTTACTTAGTCTATTGTATTTCTTTTTTACAATAGTAATAAAATAATTTCTATTTGTTTTCTAATTTTTTGTTTAACATGTTTAAAATGGATTAAATTTGGATCTTTAGCCATAAATTTAAATGGATTACATGAATTTATTTGATGTTTAAAAAAAAATGATATTAAATTTCATCATAACTTTTTGACTTTTTAAGCTTTACATTTATTTTTTATTTTTTCGACTCGAAGTTTCTAAAATAAATTTACAAATTGAATAATCTTTAAATATAAAAAATTGTTCCAGTTTATCTAAATGATGTTAATAATTGATTAAAGAACACATAATGCCAATTATTCAATTTTTTTACTAATCCCTCCTAATCTTTATATTTTTTTATAAGTGTTTATTAAGTAACACATATTGCTATTTTTTAGTAAATTAAAAATATCCCAACTTTGGTCACAAAATGGAACCAATTGAGATTTAATGTTATATGAATTGTTAAAGCAATAGGCAAGATCAGTACTTTAAATTTGGTTTGATTTTGGCAAAAGATGATATATTTTTAAATTTTTAATAAAATTTTAACACAAAGAATTTAATTTCCTTATTTAATGAAGATAAATAAAAGTAAGGTTAATTGATGTATATCTCAAAGGAAGCAAACTTTATGATTGATAGTTAATTAAATTTTTTGAATTTGGTCTGTGCAAATGAATACCTGCTTAAATTAAACCAAACTTTGTAGAACATACAAACAAAGCATCATTTACCAAATTCAAATCAAATTCAGACATTCCAGTCACATTTGATGAAAGATTTTGGATCAAATCTTATTCAGACTTAATCAATTTTGATAAGATGCATTTTTTAAAAATCATTTTTTTAATTGTTGATAAAAATTAATGGCCAAGGTGATAATTAAAATAGATTTCGAAGAATAGATGAATCAAAAATTCAAGTTTATGATCAAAGTTAAACTATCAAGTTATGAAATTATTTAACTAAAAAGTTTTAAATGCTTTTTGGATATTGATTCAAACACATTTTCACGTTTTTCTAACCATGTTTAATCATAGCGAAGTATGAGCCCAATTCTGCATTTAAAACATGTTGCTGGTTATTCAAAAATAAATATTAAATGTTAACCAGAAGAAAATGTGAAATGTCCAAAACATAACAGCATTTTACTATCCTTTAATATTACAATTGATGCTTTTTTGGTAAATAAATTTCTTAGAAAAAATGGTATAGCTTTTCTAAACATTCTTTACCTTGATTAAATGTTGGAAAAATATTTCCATAGATATTAGCTGTTGCTAATTTATGCGTTTGTCGTAAAAAAATAATAATATTCAAACGTATTAGATAGATTCAATTAATAATTAAAAAATAATGATAACAAATATAAATATTTTAAGCGCTTAATTAAAATTAAAGAAATAACTTTTTTCTCCAAATTATAATTTTAATTTTAATTTACTCAAGATATTTCTGCATTTTAAATGAATAACTGTATAGTCTTACCAATTTATAATAAATGCTTTTACACTATACATTGCAATTGCATAGACTAAATTTCAAAATCAACATTATATATATAATTATTAAAAATTATTACTAATTAGTCTTTATAAAAATGAATCATTTGAATTTTTAATTTCAAAATTCAACTCTTTTCATAGAAGTTAAATTAAAGTTAAATTTATTATTTAATTTAGGTACAAACATTTGGATAAAAACAATGGCGAGTGTGTCGTCCAACTACAAAATGGCCATTGTGCCACAAAAAAAAGCCTCCGAGGTCAACATGGCCTATCCACTGCAGCAATTTATAAAACAAATATGCACCTCTAATCTAGACGATTATCTTCGCTCTGCCGACTCACTGCAACAGCTTAGAATCGAAGCATTGTTCAAGGCCAATCGGCAAGAAAAGCTTTCCAAAATGATGCGCTACTATGACCAAATGACTGCCATTGAGTCCAAATTGCCAATTTCAGAGAATCAAATACGCATTGCGTTCAAATGGCAGGACGCGTTTGACAAGGGCTCTTTATTTGGCAGATCCTCATTAAGTAAAAATAGATTATTATTTTTTTATTAATTTATTAATTGTTGTTTTAATAAATAAATAATTTTTTCAGCTCTTTCAAGTGGTATATATGAACGCCTGTGTGTCCTGTTCAACATTGGTGCTTTTTGCTCCGAATTGGCCAGTATTCAGGCTTTGGATACAGATGACGGTCTGAAGACAGCTACCAAGCTGTACCAACAAGCAGCTGGATGCTTTAGCTACATACGTGAAAATTCGCTGACTTCTACGCGAAATGACTGCACTTCGGACCTGTATCCAGAAACATTGTCTGTTCTGGTACAAATAATGCTTGCACAGGCTCAGGAAGTGTTCTATCTAAAAGCGGTCAAAGACAAAATGAGGGACTTAATCATTAGCAAATTGGCAGCACAGTGTTCGGACAACTATGCCGAAGCGATGAAATCTGTGCAACTAGACTCGCTTAAAGAACTTCAAAAAGCTTGGCTTCCCATCTTGGCCGGAAAACAGGCTCTTTACCATGCTCTTTCCGAATACCACAAGGCCGAGCACGAGAGCAATGAGAAAAACATTGGCGAGTGTATTGCTCGCTTGAGCAAGGCAGCTGAATTGATAAAAACTGCTGAACAACGTGGTGGCAAAGAAATTGCCATAAAAGCTCATTTGAGCACCATTCAGCTTGCCTACGACAAAGCTAAGAAAGAGAATGAATATGTTTATCATGAAAGAGTGCCTGAGTATATGAGTCTAAAGCCGCTTGAGAGGGCAGCATTGGCAAAAGTAATTCCAGCCAAATTTCCAATAAGTGACGAGTTTAGGGACTTGTTTGTCACTCTGGTTCCAATGAACGTTCACAATGGTCTACAATTATTCAAGACAAAGAAGATGGAAGCGTTTAATCTTGAGATTGGTAAGCTGAGACAAGCTACTGAGCTTCTTAATGCTGCATTGACCACTTGGAATCTTCCTGCTGGCATTGAGGATATTGGAACTAGCAGTAAAATTCCTCAATCGCTTCTTGACAAGTCACAAATAATCAAGGACAAGGGTGGTATTGCTCGAATCGATTCCATGATGGCCGAACTTCCATCGCTTCTACAGCGCAATACTGAAATTCTGAACGAAACCAAACGCTCTCTGGAAGAAGAGGAAAGATCAGACAACGAGCTCAGAAGCCAAATGAGAGAAAAATGGACCCGTACAGCTTCCAGACAGCTTAATGAGTATCTTCATTCAGAAATAAAACAATATGAGGGCATTATAGCAAGTGCCATCAAAGCCAACAAGGTTATTGAGGAAAAGTATGCCAAGAACAGAGATGGTATTCAATTGTTGAGCAAATCAGCACAGGATATTAGTGCTTCGTTGCCAGCTGCAACGCCAGTAGGAGCTTTGCAAAACACACATATAATCAAAGACTTGAGAAGACTGATGGATGAAGTGGAGGCGCTTAGAAATGTCCGCGAAGTGCTTGAGAGTGAAATGAAGAGCGTTGACTCGGATGGACTAACTGCCAAGTTGATTAGTGCTTTGTCTACTTCACAGGGCTTAGATGAGCATAGTATCATACAGGCCGAGCTGGACGAGCTAGTCGGTCCGATGAGGAAACAAGTCAGAGAGAATATTCAAGAGCAGGAGAAGCTACTTGGCTACATTGAGAAGGCTAATAGTGAATTTAGCCGTGAAAAGGTCCAAAATGAGACTAGTAAGATTAGAGAGCAGATGTTGAGAAACTTGGCAACTGCCAGCGATAGCCATAATGAATTGTACAACCATTTGGTTGAGGGGGTCAAGTTTTACAATGATTTGACTCCAATTTTGATCAAGTTCCAGAGCAAAGTGAACGATTTTGTGTTCGCTAGGAAGACAGAAAAGGACGATTTGATGAAAGAGATTCAAACGTCGCTTAGTCGGCCGTCAACTGGTCAAAAGCCGACGCGACCGCCTCCTCCGGGGCCCCAATCGCCACCTAACTCGGGTCCAGCGGTGCCCTATCCGACCAACAACTTTGCCAATCCGTACTATCCGATGATGCCCAATACTTACAACCCATACACCGCGTACCCGACGCAACCGGCCGGCCAGCCTCCTCAAGCGCCTCATTACCAACCACAGGGATATCCGGGCTACCCGCCGTATCCTCCAAGTTAAAATTTTATTTTACTTCTTCAATCTAGTTTTTTTGTATCAATAGTTTTCATAATTTTTTCTTCTTTTTTTTTAAACTAAAATTTATGAATTTGATACCGAATTTATAATAAAAGACTTTTAAAAATTTAGTTTATTAATTTAATTATTTTAATAATTTGAGCCATCTTTAATTTGAATAAAAAATAAAAATCTATAAGTTTTATTTTAAATTTTACTTTTATTTAATTTAGAAAAAATAAACTCTTACGGTCAATAGCCTTTCATACGAACACTTTTATTTTTTCTAAATTTATCCGATTGATTGATTGATTAGTCTCTATCACTAATTCAAGATTTTTAATGACTTCTTGGAACATCAATATTTCCTCTGTCCGTAATGGAATGGATTGATCTAAAAAGGTGCTACTAAACCATTCTAAATAAAGGGTCGATCTCATCTCCACAAATGGATTGCTTATTATCACAAATTCAAAAGCTATTTAGGACAAAAAATAAATGTAAGATGCATAGTTGGCTTATTCAAATTTGATCCCACATGAGCATCAACCTTTTATTCGTTGACTCCTCCATTTGACTAGTACCAAAAAACATCTTATGAGAACCTTTCATAAATGTCCATGCTCTCATCAGTTAGCTCTTAACACTAGAAGACCCGACGGGTTTTTTAGACCCATTTTTTTAAATTTCAAATCTCAATATCTTTTGAATGCAGAAACAGAATTTAATATTCAGTATTTTATTTTATAGATTTATGGAGACTTTGTTGAATATCAAAAAAAATGTTGCTATTCTATGATAGTTTTTTTAAAAATTAGTTTTTAAATTTTTGTCATTTTTTGGTCGGGCTTTCTAGTGTTAAAGAATTTGTAAATAAGCCATTATGGATTATTGATTTAAAGTCAATAATTTTTTCTGATATAAAATTAAAATTAAAAAAAATATTTCTCATAAACACAGAAATTTTGTGTTGAAAATTTAGTGGGGCAGAAATTAGGTTTTTCAACTAGATGGTGCCATATCTAAAACATTGAAGACCCATTGAATGTTTTGATCAAAAGTGAGGAGAGTTCAAGATTCAAAAAATGAACATTTTCACCATTAATAAATTTAATTTTAGTGGAAATGAAATAAAAGTTCTCGATGAAATAACTCTTTAATGTTGATAAAATTGATCAAAATCTAAATTTTTCTAAATTCGTATGTAGTATCTCATTAGTTGTGAATAAAAAAACATTCAGCATTAAGAGACTATTCTATCTATCAACATCTGTAAAGATACAGTTTTTAAGACGCTTATATTGCCTTATTTTTATTATTGCTCGACTGTCTTATGCTATTTCTCAAAAGAGGCAATAATCAAATTGTCCAAGAGTTATTATGTTGACAATATTTAAATTGTATAGGTTCAAATTTTATGTAAATAACTTTAAAGATATTAATAACTTCTTAGAAAAGTATGGTTTAGATAGAATGCTTTCTTTTGCTTATAAAACACTATACTTTCATAATTCTGCTGAAAATCTAAGGCAGAATTTGAAGAAGAATGACTCGAGAAATTTGAAATATAATTTAAGAAACAGTGAGAATCTGATAGAACCAAGATCAAAATCAGTAAATAGCGAAAAAACTTTTGGATTTTTCTACTCAAGACTTTAAATTGCTTTGTGATCAAGAGATCAATGTTGAAATTTACAACATTTAAGCATTCAATTTTATAACCTAATTTCTCAGATTTTGTGAAAAAATTCAAAAAATTTAATTTAAATATTTCAATGTTTTACTTTTTTAAATAATTATATAAACAATTTATTTTTAATTTGTAAAATTTATTTTATTATTTAAATAAATAAAGTGTTAATCGGTCTTTATGACAAGGGCACTAGCCTGTTGATTAACCTTTCACCATTAATATTTCTAATAAAATAAAAAATAAAATATTTTGTTTAATTTTTTTACTGATAAGGCAATTATTTTATATTATAATTATATTTCATTCATCCATCTCTAAATACCTCCTGTGTACCTCATCACTGTGTTCTCCAGCGGTGCCGACTGCGCTCTCTGGACCGCTATATCCTGTAATCTCGTTTGGTGGAAACATCATCGTTGTAAGTTCGTGTGTCCGCTTCATAGAGGATTGTAGACAGATTGTTTTTCTGGCACTAAGCGCTGTCTGATTCTTCACAGGCTTCCTTAGTTGATGGAATGGAATTTGGACCTTTCGTGTTGACCTCCATGTTATTGCTGGCTTTTTCTCTTGATTTTTGTTTCATTGCTATATCACTTTGATTTCCAAACTAGTTTGAGTCTGGCAAATGCTACTTTTGCTTTTGCAAGTCTTTTTTCCCATTCATTCACTTATGTTGCTTTCTAAGGATTATTCACTTACACACTCAATGTTTGTACCATCTATGGTAATCGAAGTATCAAATTTGGTGTTCATGGATTGAGGTAGCTTTCCTCATGACATAATCTAACAATTAGGAACACATCTTTATCTGACTGTTTTACACCCTTTAAGCATTGAGATTGTCTTGAATACAAATTGGTTCAACTTAAATTGGTGCATAAAATGTTAAATAGAATGGATTTTTTAATTTTAGTCGGTTAATAAAATAATTTGGTAGATTATCAAATGAAGATGTTACCAATAGAAAATTTCATTTAAGCAAAATTTAACTTTAATAGTTTTATTTTAAATTGCTTAAATTTATCTATTGAAAAAACAAAAAATTAATTCAAAATTAAAAAAAAATAAATTAATATTCAAAAAATACGAATAAATGTTTAAAATTCTCCATACATTTTTAAATTATAGAATAACTTTGTTTTAATTTTGAGTGATTAACAAATTAACAAAAGTAATTAAGATTGGTTAATTGCCAACAAATTGACATCATAAGATCCATCTATATCGAACCTAGGATTGTCTTCAACTTTATTTGAGCACTGTTTGGAAGCTTCATTACAATATAACCAAAGATTCTGTAGTCTCGTAGACAAAATTTGAATCGGTGGTAATTTCTTTAAATTTAAAATTGTATTAAGAAAAAAAGAATAGACAAATTACTTCTGAATTTTTTATCTTTGTCTTTTCCGATCGTTTAGACCATTCATTAAATACGGCATCAATTGACATATCCTTTAAAGATTAGATCAATTTTTAAAATTTAAAATTTTTATTTACCATATTGAAAGCTTTTATCTTAATGTCATCAATGCCGAAGTCTTTCCAGTTACAAGACGGCTGCTGAAGTATAAACCTAATTTGAGATAAGTTATCCAAGTCGGTGTCCAAAAACATCTCTTTGGTTAAGGTGAAAATTTGGTTTGCACCTGATTCTCCATGAACATTAGGCATCAGCTTTAAACGCTTTAGGATTATTCTCCATTCGTTTTCATTATCTTTATTTTGGTTAATTTATATATTCTATATTTTTTTACTACTAAATTACTTGAATATTTTTCTTTTACTTTTATAGTTAAATATCCTGTGTAGAAATTTTTAAAAGTTATTACATCAAACTTCAAAAAATAAATTTAATTAACAAAAACGAATTGTAATTCATTAGTTTGGGTACTCTGAATGGATCTCTGAGAAAAAGGTCGAACATCTTGCAACCACTGTCAAATTGGGTTTTTGACCGTTCACCTATAAACAGTCTTATTTGGTTCTTGATCTCGTATCCCACAGTAATCCATTGTTTATTTTCGGTTCTAGGATGCTTCTCTGCCATTTGTTTAAGGCTTATTGAATTAAAAATTTAATTTATTTTAAAATTTGATCATTGTTTCTATGGAAACCAAAAAAAATTATGTTGAGTAAGGCTTGAAGCAAAGTAATCACTTGAGAGAAAATAGAAAGTATTGAATACTTAATCTTTATCTAATACTTTTGAAATTTATTTCGGAAACAAAAATAAAAAAGTAAAAAATGTATCAATTTTTTTTTCTGAATTGTTCTTTAGCCTAAGATAAAGAGATTAACTTAAATCATTCTGTTAACTTTTTTTTTGCCAATGATCGCACATTTTTCTTTATGGGAAAAAATTTAGGAAGTATGTCAGCATATTTGATAAGATTTAAATAAGTCTAAACTTTAAATTGTCATTATGCTTTCAATAATATGTCGGTTTATTGAGAAATTCTTCATGACCATGCCATCAAAAACAGCAAGTCTCATTTAGTTGGTGGTATCAAAATATTATGTAGAAAATTATAGAAAATATTTATTAATTTTTAAAAATGTATATTTAATTTATTTGGAATGAAACAATCAATTTGCCAGACAATTAATTAAACTATTTAAGTAATCAAAGAATTCAACAAAAAAAATTAAATTTGGCAAATCCAGTCAGCATAGAAATCCATTTTTTTTAGGATTTAATAATGACTTTTGTTCACCAATAAAGTATTATTCTGATAAATGGTTGGTAATTTCTATTTCTAGCAAAAGGATGGGGTCTTTCTATTTTGTTTGTTAAGCTTGCCCGGTAATTGCGCTTTTGTATGTGATTCTGGCTCTAGGCACTCTAACTTTAACTTTAATTTCTTATCCAATTGTTTCTTCTTGATCTAAGATCCAAACTTTAGCAAAAATTAACTTCATCCTCGAGTTTACCAAACTCATAGCCATTTACCACATTATTAATGTGCATTAAAAAACTTCTTACTAGTAAGTTAGTTTATTATCTGTATACTTGGTCTAGATAATAGATAATATGCCATAATCACTTTAAATGCCAAAATGCCAAAATCTGCCAAAATGAACAACTTTGCATGACCATGTAGATACATTTTCAATATTACTAAGCAATTTTTTTTATCTTTTAAGCTTCAAATAACTAATTTCGTGCCATCCACCTAGGCTTTGCAGTTATTGTTAATCAATTCTTAATAGGATTAAAATTATAAATTCATAATAAGATTAATTTTTTCTCATTTGATAAAGCATGAAAGGATTTAACAGAGAAATGATATTTTACAATTATATTTTATTAAAATTTTTAAGTTTTTAACACGGGATTTTGGTAACCATCACTTACCAAATAACAGTTTTTTACTAAACTATCTACATCTTTGGAATTTATTCTGCTATTAAAAAATTAATTTCTTGTCCAACTATTACTTGCACACAAATAACAGATTTTTTTTTAATAATTTAAAATAATATTTTGATTTGAATTTAGGATCTTGGTCAAAAAATAAGAAAATGTTAAATATTTAAATTAATAATTTTTGATAAAGGTTTTTATAAAGTCTAATTTTTAATAGTTCTTTCTGATTTAATATGAGGTCATTTAACATTTATTAAAACCTACTCAAAATAGATAAACAAATTATTAGAAAAAAAAGTATTTTTACATTTAAATTTATAACTGTATGTTTTGTCTTATTTACATAATTTTTTAACCATATTAAAAGTTTAATTGGCAAAGACAAGTTGAGCAAACTTTCCTGCTTATTCTTCTCTCAAACAAAATATTGGTGAGATGCTCTGTAACCAAATGATCTTTTCGAGCATCGAACACTATCTCTATGGTGTATGGTAAAGCTTCTTGCATTAGAATTTTTTCTGTCAAATTTTACGCCAGTTTTGACGCAAACCAAAGCGTGAAAAATCCTCGAAAATTCATGACGATATTTGGTCTATGGAAAAAAAGTCACTACTCTTTTAATTAAAAAAAAGTCTTACTACTTACACTATAAATTCCATATATGATAAAATTATAACAAGAGTTTGACATGGCTATCATATTAAAAATCAGCCATATAATGTTGATGTAATAATACCTTTATGAAAAAATAATAATACTAAAAAAAAATTTATTATTATTTAGATATTGAGTATACTTGTTCACTTGGGAATATGCTATTTGCAGTATGTTGTATAATTGAAGTGGTGTCCAGCAAATGACAAAAACAAACAATACAATTAACATCATTTTAGTCATCTAAAAATGAGAAAAAAAAAGAAAAAATTATTTTTTTGATTAATAAAATTATTAAAAAATTTGTTCACTTTTTTTTTATTTTTAAATTGTTTCTGGTGAGCACCCAATGACTGCGGGTAGCTCGCATTTGTAAAATAAAAGCGGTAAAAAATGGCTAAGGACGTAGAAGAAATAACTAAAATTGGTATACCAAATTGGACAATTGTCAACAAAGTTAAATGATATTTTAGATAAACTTCACTAACTAGACCGCAATGTTTTTCCGGGGCCAAGTCATTGCTACCACAGTGGTCGTATTTGATCTCATAATTAAGTAAATTGTAGCTAGACATCAAAATGCTTATGAACCAGATGAAACAAATTATTAAAATGCTATGTTTGGCACGAAGCTTTGGTTTAAGTGGAAAAAATATTACATAAAAACGATCTAGTGTGATCACAACTAGAGTCAATACGCTAACATTAATGTTCAATGTGGTCGAGAACGGACCTAGTTTGCAAAGTACATCTGTCCATATCCACTTTTGTAGTATTGCGGCTTGAAACTAAATTCAAAAAATTAAAAGTTTGTCTTATTAAACAATTAATATTTGGCTTTTATGATGCCATATTTATTTAAATTGTCTTTTGAAACTAAATATTGATCAGCATTAGAACTAGACTTTTTTACCAAAGATGCTAACGAGTTTTTATCAAGGAACATATACCAAGCTGGTCAAAATATTTGTTTAAAACACTAATTTGCTTTCAAAAAAGATTATTTTATCACAATTCTTTAAAATTTTAAATATGGTAAAACATGGTTTGCTTAACATGAAAATATGTCTAGATTAAATTAAAATTCATAATTAAAAGACACTTAAAACTTTTAAATTAAGATAATTTCACAACATGATCGTAAATTTTGAACTTGATAGTTAACTGATTTGTTTTAATTAAGAGATACATAAAATTAAAAACTTTTAATACCTGAAATGGCGTTGAAAATATACTAATAATTATATCGACAAGAGCTAAATTGGTAATGAAGTAATTGGTCACATTGTGCATACGTTTGTTTCTAATCACCACATAAATGATCAATAAATTTCCAAAAATTGATATAAATGATATTGAATAATATCCCAGCTTTAATACCATCTGTATATTTGGCGTTATGTTGAAAAACTGGTACTCAATATCTTCGCTATACCATGTTAAATTCATCTAAAGTGAACGATAATATAATTTTAATACAAAAACCAAATTATTGATCACGTTTAAATTGGTATGATTACCAAATGATCAAAATTTTTAATATTTTTCTTAAATAAAAAATCATGCTAATCCAAAAAAATGTGATAATGCTTTCTTTACATAATATAACAGAATGGATAATTCCCATCAGCTGAATTAAATATCTGAATGCCAGTCAAAAATTTTCAAGGATCTTGCGTGGAAAGAAGCGGTGAGTTGTGAAAGATGGCGAAATCACAGTCAAAATTACAGCTTAAGGAGTTAACAAGAAGGAAAAATATGCCAAAAGATTAGTTTAGGGATATTATCTTTTCTGTCAATAAATAAATAAAATAAAAATCAAATAAGTGCTTAGATTTTTTTCCACTTATGCAAAACTAATCTATTTTTTTTTAATTATTTAAGCTTTGTTTTATTTAATCGAGCATTAAGAACAGGTTTTCAAAAAAAGATTCGCTCAACCGAGTTGCAGAGATTGAGAAAAATCATCATCCTATATGATTAAATAATGGATTTTTTAAATTAAAAAAAAATTAAATTTTTTACAAACAATTAATACTTAAAAATAAAATAAATATTTTTTTCAATTTTGAGTAATAATTTTATGCGGGATCTTAGATGGTTCACTGGTCATATGGAATATTTTTGAAAAAAAATTATTATTCTTTTTTATATCTTAGTTGTAAGAATTTTTTCATATATTCAATTATAAAATTCAATAAACAACTATTTATCATGTTTTTTATTAAAAATTAATTATACTTACGGTCTTGATAATTTTCATTTAATAGAATTTTAAATAATAGGATTTTTATAAGCTTTTTTTCAAACAAATAAACTAATAATATCAAAAAAATCTTGAAATTATTAAACTCAACGTCTATTCAGAAATGGAATTATGATATGTCCTCAAAAAAAATTCTAAAAATAAAACTGTATTTTGTTAAATTAATCTTATCTTTTTGTTCAATTATTAAACTAATTAGTTGCTTCACTTAAATTTGTTTTAAGAAAGTATACAAGTGCTGGTTGATTCGAGTATATTTATAAAATAAAACTTAATTAGAGTGATTGATTAATTTTTTTCGATTAATTTTTTGTAAATAAGATTAATACGAAAAAAAATCTACAAATTAAATAATTCCCAATAATTACTTATATTGAACAATTTCTTAAATTGTGCAATCATTTGAATAAAATGAGGTTTATTTAAAAAAATCAAAAACAAAGATAATTGTCTAACCAATGATTAATATTTTTAATAACAATTTATTATCATAACCATTTAGAATAAACAATTGATGCAATTTATTCTCTTTAAAATACATAAATAAACAGAGATTAAATAAATTATAGTTTATTGTTGTATTATTAAATACTAATAGCAAATATATCAAATTAATAACTTAGGTTATGCTATTAGAATTAGCTTAAATTTGTTATTTAGATATCGTTGTATAAGCGATTTTTATCTGGTGTCTTTGGTCATATTTTGGCATTTTAAAGTTTACTTAAAGCAGAGGCAAACAAAAGTGACGAAAGAGTACTAGGAGACTTGGTCAAAATGCATAAGATTGAAGGTTGAATTGACTTAACTGTCTTTAAGAAAAACTTACTGTCCTGATCCGGCTTATTAATACTATTTTCCTAGACTTTCGGGGTACTTGATTTTATTAACAATTGAGAAGATATTTGATATTTTTGTTATGAATAATAAATGGATTTGGTAAAATAAAACCCAAAGTAGATTGTCTAGATACCCCTCGCTTGAATCTAAGAAGATCAAATAGCAAAAAGTTTGGTAATAAAAGATAACACTACCATTACAAGTTTCTAGCAAATAGGATCGTAAAAAGCAGCCAATATCACTAAAAATATGACTGCAATTGTCACTTGTAGATCAATTATTACCAAAGCTTATGATACTGGTACTAAGATACAAATAATAATGCCTAAGTACTTATTGTAAAAGATTGTTTTACTTTTTTATTTCTTAAAATGAATTATTTTTTAAATAAATGCTGAAAAGCTGAAAGGCTTCAACTTATCTGATCCAACAAAAAAAAACAATTCTTATAGAAAGTTTTGAGCATTTTTTTATTATAAAATAAAATACAGAAGTATATTTCAATGGTTTATCTAATTTTTTTTGTCTGCAGAGCAGTCCAACATGATTATAAATGCAAATCTGGACATAATACTCGGTTATGGCTAAATTTTAACAAGCAAATGAAGAAAGAGGACGTTTAGGTATGCTTGATTGAATTTATTAATCAGCATGGTATAGGAAAGATTTTGTGCAATCGTACTGGAGTAAGTTTATACAAAGATAAAAGTTTTTTTTACTGATGGCTCTAAAAATTAAGTAAAGATTTTTTGACGCTAAAAAAATCTGTTAAACTTATAAAATTTTTTTTAACCTTAAACCATTCTCTAAAAAAATATATATATAAACCTTTAGCAAATTTGCTTCTGGTAGACTGCTTTTAAAATCATTCTACCAGAATATTTACAACTTAACTAAAAGTTGAATTTTTTAAATTGTATAAAATTATTATCTAAAAACAACAAATGATTTCTGAGTTGAAAATTTTTGTTTTTCTTTAGGTTATGATTAAAATCTTGGGAAATTTTTTTTGATATTCATGTTTAAATTTTTAATTGTGCTAATTTCCTAAAGAGTGAAAAATAAAAAATAATTGAAAAATAATTATCTCTTGCTAAATATCTGCTTTTTTTCCTATTATTACATTTATTTAAAAAAAAAAACCCATTCAAATTTCTCAAACCAAGACATTTCCTATTTGTATATGGACCAAAAATCGATATTGTCATTATTTATATTACATTTATTTTTATTTTCGTATTAAAAAATTGATCTTAAGTTTGATTTAAGAAAAATAATTTTTTTCAATTTAAATTTTTATATTTAAAAAAATTAGAACTAACTGTTTAATTTTGTGTAGCTATATTAGCTTTTTTTCATATTTATGATTTATTTCTTTACTATAGACAACAATGGAAACAAATTTAAATCAAGAATCAAATTTTTATTATCATTCTATTTAACTATATAACTAAATTTTTGTCCTAACTAGTAAATAATTAATAATTAATTTTATTTATTTTACTTTGGTCAAGCATTTGACTTGAATTTAAAATTTTAATTTCCACCAAACTATCTTAATTAAATATAATTTTTTTGATTCAATAGCAGATTCTTTTTTGTATGAAAAATAATTGATGTTCTCGATTATTTAATTTTAAACTAATAATTATTATTTAAGATTCAGACAGGATAATTTTTAATATTGATAATTTCTTGATAAAAAATTATTCAGTCTAGCTAATGCTTGATAATTTAAAAGCTACTTTTTATGACAAATAAAAAAAATTCAATAGCAAAACAGGGCAAAAAAATTTTCCTTCATTAGTTAACTGTTTATTATATAATTAAGTTTTTCGTATTGCTAAAAATACAAAATACCACATCTTGCCACAACAAGTTGGATACAGTGCCATTGATTTTTCAGGCTAGAGTATGAAACCAATTTATTATTAAAATTTTCATAATTAGAAAAAAAAGGTATTTTAAGTTTTTATTTTTAGATACCACAATTGACCTTTTTGGACAACAATATTAATTTCCTGCTTGATTTATTAATTATGGATTATTTGATGACCAATTTAATAAAATAATAATAAGTCCAAAGATTTAATTTTTTTAAGAGCCAGTTGTTTGAATACTTGAAAATAAAAATTTTAGGCTGAAATAATTTTCAAATTATATACAACTGCCTTTATTCATTTTTTTAACACAGCTAGATATGCTTACGTTTGTTTAAATTAGAAAATTCAATAAAAACAATCAGTTTTTTTTTAATTTGAATTATGATAAATTAAGACACAAACTCGTGATTTTAAAACCTAAATCAATCTCAGTCAAAATTTTGACAAAATCTAATTAAATTTTTTTTATTTCTAATTAATTGTTAATATTAATTCGGAAAAAATTAACCATGTCTCCAAGATTTACTTTTATATGAAAATGTTCAACAAAAAAAAAAAAGATTTCCATCTAAAAAGCTTATTAAAGATATTTAAATTCGTAATAAGTATTTTGATAAAAATGATCCTAATTAGATCATTTGTTTGCTTTATTTATTCCCAAAACATGATACTCTGAAAACGAGATTGATTACAGTTTAAATATGTTTTCGTTTACTGAATTACGATTTTGTGATGATAGTCTGGTTCGTAAAAATTCAAATAATTCAAATAACTTTAATTATTCCTTAGTTTTTTTTTTACATTTTCTAATCAAATTTCAATAAACTTAAATTATAAATGAAAATTTTCATATTGTCTGGTAAAATTTTGGATGTGGATTTAGCATTTTTTTAATATTTCAAGCCTTAAAATATTATCAAATTGAATCATTTTTGTTTAATTAATTTTTTTTTAGGCTTTAAAATTATCGTCTGCATCCATTAGCCCAGTGAGTTTGGCCATTTAGATCCCAAGCAAGACCAACTAGATTAATAAAAATTCTTGCTCAATTTCTACCATTTAAACAAAATTTTCTTAATTTTTAAAATAAACTCAAAATTTAAGTTCCTAATTAATAGTTCCTTTTGATTAGATTGATTAGATTTAAGATTTAGTTAAATTTAATACGATTTGCCTTACTTATTTTAAATTTTTTTAATTAAGATACCAAATTTCCGTCTAAACTGATTGCATAAAAAATAATTAACAATAACAGTTTATTTTTTTTCTTTTTAAACAAAAGTAATTGCTTGGTGTCTGCACACGAAGAAAGACATTTTAGTGCTCGAGAAGGTTCAAATAAGAGCAACAAAATTGGTAAAATCACTAAGGCATCTATCAAATGAGAAGAGATTAGAGAAGTTGGAACTCACTACCCTGAGCAAGAGAAGAGAAACAGGTGATCTTGTCGTATTTCAAGATAGCTATTTGTTCTACCAAAATGAATCAGCATGATCCAAACAATCTTTGCGATTCGGTGAGCTGTCTGGTCCAGCCAGGAGTATACGCAGGTACCAACACAGAATGTCCAAACAACTTACGAAGCACTATATGGGTTCTTGCTTGGCGGGATAAACTATGACTATAACTATAACTGTTTTCCTTGATTCTAAAACTTTTTAAAATATGAAGACTTGATGGAGATAATTAATGTCAAAGATTGGTTAGCCATATATTGCATATATTTTGCCAGACAATTTCTGCTATTCACTTATTAAAAAATATTCAAAGAGCAAACTTCTTCTAAGAATATATTGAGAGAAACGATAGAATAAACTGTGGCTTATTTATAAAGTATTGAAAAGATCTTAGTGCCAATTAAACCAATTCACTACACAAAATCTTCATTGAATGATCAAGTGGAAAATAAAATTAATAACTGTGCATTATTATAACAATGCACTTAGGCTCTTCAACCACTTGGTATTTTAAATTTATCATTTAGACTGTAAACAAAGCAAATTAGCTTAATGTAGGGAAATTCTACTGGAGTTTGTGGAAGATGGCTGGTAAATTTTGTTTTTTCATGTATTTAAAAAAAAAAACAGAAAAATATATCATATTTCATATATGAATTTTTGAAAAAGGGATTTTTATATACTAACGGGTGCCCAATAATGCTTGTCCGAAACTTCGATTAGAAAAAAATAGATGATTAGATAATGATAATATTATGAAAATTTACAGTTTGATACAAAATTTTGTCTTTTTTTCGAAAATAATAATGGTTTTTTAAATTTTTTATTTTTTCGCATGCTCAATGCTGAGGTGTGACACATAGTCTGACCCAAAATTGTCCTCTGTGATCAAGATAATTCGAATACAAGTATAATATATCAATTTGTAGAGAATTTAATCTTGATTAAAATGAGCTATTGTTTGTTTTAATCGGATGGTTTTTGAAGGAGTTATGTTAAAAAAACAGCAAAATCTTAAGATTTTATGAAAAAGTGAAAATTCAGTAAAATGATCTTTTTTTTCAAATATCTTTCGACCAGAATTAGATATTGCCCTGAAATTTTACACACAAATTAAATAGAGAATCAGCTATTGAATGAATAGCTAATTAATATTTTTTTTTGATTTAAAGCACTTTTATAAGAGTTTTTTTACATTAAAGGTATAGTCCCTTTCTTTGATAAATATTTCAAAGATTTTAATATAAAGCCGCTAAATAAAGTATATTATTTAAAAGCTAAGATCCTAAGCTACAAAATAATATATAATTCTTAATAGTTGTACAAGGATTTGATGAAAAATAATTGAATTAAAATTAATAAAAATTTTATTTTTTTTTAAATTTTGTTGTTATTTTATTTATGACAATAAGCTCCTTTGGCTTCTTCAACATCTCTTATCCTTTTTGTAAAACTATTAACTGCATTTCTAATGTGTTCAACTGGCACTCGCTCGACTCCTCTTTTAATTTCTTCAATGAAATCCTCCCTTTTGGCAAACTTGTTTGTCCTCATATTTGTCACACAGGCATTCCAAAAAAAATAATCACACGGGTTCAAATCGGGTGAATTGGGAGGCCAATTGGTACTTCTTATAAATTTGAAAAGATTATTTTCACACCATCTTTGTGTCGTCTTAGCGGTGTGCGGTTTTGCGCCATCTTGTTGATATACCCATTTATTTGTGCCGAAAATTCTTTGACCTTCTCGTTTCGCAAAAGGCAAAATTCTGCGCTGGTAAAATGTAAAGTTAATTGTTTCATCTTAAATCATTAATAAAAATTTGGGTTTATAAAATTTGTTTTAAAAAACTTTTGTCTAAAAAATATGGCTTCGTTGGTCCTTTTTCTGTTAAGCCTATCCAAACCATTACAGATAGTGGAAACTTAGAAACACCATATAAACCTTATTTAATTTAAGATTTTTAAGATTTTTTAAAATTTAAATTTTTAAGAAAATTAAGTAAACCTCCTTTTAAATCAGCTTCCTCTCGTGAAATGGCGTAAACTCTCTGATTTTGTTTATTCAAGCCCCCGTCAACAGCGAACAATTTCTCATCCGAAAACATTATCGGTAAATTTTTGAACTCTTTGTTCTTATTTTTTCGCCAAAATTGAGAAAAGCGCAATCTTTTGACTACATGAGCTTCTTTCATCAAAGGAATTTTTCTCTTTTTATAGGCCTTAATTTAATCATTTAAAGCAAAATTTAAAAAAATCTTTAAATTTTACTATAAGGTTAAGTTCTTTAAATATGTTCACCACAGATCCTTTTGAAATATTCAATTTGGCCGCAATTTGTCTGCCAGAATGATTATTGGTTAATCGTTTAACTTTACGTTTATTAATTTGTGTGACTGCTGACCGAGGTCTACCCGATGATTTTTTTGAAGCAGTTTTGCCATTGTCTTTAAAATCTTTAATCCAACGAGAGACTGATCTTTGAGAAACTTTTCCGCAAAGCATTTGAAAAATTCCAGTGTTGGATATTCCATTTTGATGGTGTTGAATAACCAATTCACGTAAGGCTTGTTGCTTGGGACGTCTCATATTTATTATTTTAGATTTTAGATTTGAAAAATTATCCAAATATGATCAAAAAAAATTAATTAAATTTTAGGATTTATGCAATAAGTCTTAAATAGGAATTTTTAAAAGCAAAACAAAATTTAAAAAAAAATAAAATTTTTATTAATTTTAATTCAATTATTTTTCATCAAATCCTTGTACAACTATTAAGAATTATATATTATTTTGTAGCTTAGGATCTTAGCTTTTAAATAATATACTTTATTTAGCGGCTTTATATTAAAATCTTTGAAATATTTATCAAAGAAAGGGACTATACCTTTAATGTAAAAAAACTCTTATAAAAGTGCTTTAAATCAAAAAAAAATATTAATTAGCTATTCATTCAATAGCTGATTCTCTATTTAATTTGTGTGTAAAATTTCAGGGCAATATCTAATTCTGGTCGAAAGATATTTGAAAAAAAAGATCATTTTACTGAATTTTCACTTTTTCATAAAATCTTAAGATTTTGCTGTTTTTTTAACATAACTCCTTCAAAAACCATCCGATTAAAACAAACAATAGCTCATTTTAATCAAGATTAAATTCTCTACAAATTGATATATTATACTTGTATTCGAATTATCTTGATCACAGAGGACAATTTTGGGTCAGACTATGTGTCACACCTCAGCATTGAGCATGCGAAAAAATAAAAAATTTAAAAAACCATTATTATTTTCGAAAAAAAGACAAAATTTTGTATCAAACTGTAAATTTTCATAATATTATCATTATCTAATCATCTATTTTTTTCTAATCGAAGTTTCGGACAAGCATTATTGGGCACCCGTTATGATGAAGTTTTTTTTTTGCTAAATTAATTTAATTAAAATTGGAGAATAGAAAGAAAAGAATGCTTTTAAATGAATAAGAAAATTTAAATACTTCTTTATGGCTTACACCGAAAAATGGGAATAAAATTCCTAAATTTAAAACCACTTAATTTAATTAATATTATTTATATAAAAATAGTATTAATTTAATATGTATATGAAATTCATTTAATATTAGTTTTTATAAATTCAAATATTATATTCAATTACCTCTTTTCAATGTTTATAAATTAAAATTATAGTAAAAAAATTATATCTTTTTTATTAGTTTATTATTTTTATTTATAAATAAAGTATTTTTTGCTAGTTGCTAATTTACTTCAATCGTATGTAATATTTTAAATTTTTAATATTTTAAATAAACAAGAGGAAAAAAACAAAAATTTTGATTTCATCTTACTATTTAACACAAAGAAGCCCAATCTTACTATTCAACTCCTTTTTAAGAAATTGAATAAACTTGAAAATTTGAGGGTTAACAGCTTTTTTTCTGAAATTGATATTTTTATAAAGCTTTCTTTTCAAAATAAGTTTCACGGAAATTTTCAACCTAATGATATTTATCACTAAAGCTTAAAAAATACTGAAAATCGAGACTCAAAAAAAAGGATTTTATTTTATAAAGATGTTTATTTAAAAGCTTAAATTCAATTATATGTGTGTACAAAATTTTAAGATAATACCTTAAATAAATCAAAAGTTATTTGATAAAAACATAAAAACACAGGTTTTAGGATTTTAGAACATGTCATTTTTTGGTGTTATTTGATTGTATCTTCTCGAAATTTTGACGGAAAAATACAATCTAAAGCTTATTTTAATCATAAAAAAATTTTCTACAAAATGATATATTAAACTCGCAACTTTAGTATGGTGTCTTATGAGGACAACCTAGGTCGCAGGTAGAGGTCAATTAGTAGGCCAAAGTGAACTAATTTTGAAAAGAAAGATTTAAAAAGATATCAATTTTTGGCCACCCGTAATCAAAAATGACTAATAGAAACTTAAAATTTACTTGAAATACTTAATTATTCTTATTTTATTTTAAATTAATTTTTTCCAATTCCTCAGATATTTTAATTTTAAATTGAAATTATTGTAATTAATCAGTCGGGCTTTCTAGTGTTAAAAATCCAATGAGCGAAAAAATTGGCTAAAAAATTAACCATGAAAAGAATAAACATTCCCACGATAAAAAATTAAAAGAGATAGAGGTTCCCACGGCAATCACCATACAACTATTATTCATCCTTTTTCATTGGATTTCTGTTAATAAATCAGAGTCTTGTTCTTAATTTTCTAATATAAAGTTATAAATATATTATTTCAAAGAGATGATCGAAACGATGATTTTTATATTGAAAATTTTCTCTTTCAGTTTTAAGAAATATGTTGTCAAACTTTAGTTTTACAAAATCTCCATTAAATATTATTTCTTTCAGTAATCTATATAATTTATTATGAAGCTAAATAGAAACTATCTAGAACGGACATAATAAATCATTATATTTTTTTCTAACCCCTAACCCGTTAATAACATAAATTTGGTTAATAGATTTAAACAAAGTGATAAAGGATCTGTGCGTGAATTTAATTTAAGTCCAAGAAGATTCAATTTTATGACCAATTGTGTGGTGCCACATTGGTATGCTGTGTTTAAGCATGCAATATCCACCATATTGGTAAACACCTCTGAGTCTAGAATAGACTAGGAAGCATCAGGGATTTAGGTTTAAGTTTATGTTAATCTAAACCACTGTATTTATTATAATTTTTTAATTAAAAATAATTCATAAAGAAATGATTTTTTTTGAAATTTTATTTTACAAAAAATCCAACTTTTAATTACAAAAAAGAGTTTGATTTAGGAAAAAAATTCTAAAAAAAGGCCAAGACAAAAAAATTGGCCCGTAAGAAAAAAATTTCTCAAGAACGTGAAGATTAATTAGTTATACTGTTAGACAATGCCCTTTATGAATGATGATCAATGCTCTAATTAAGATCGTTAGACTAGGCGATTTACAGAAAAATATTAAATAAAAATAAATTTAAAATTTTGAGATGAATAGGTTCAATTAGGCGACAACATCGATTCTAATCGTTCTCTTTAGGTCCTAATGTAATCTAAATTAGAGCAATACGATAAAATTAAACATTTATTGATTAGACATAATAAATCCCTACCGCGACATGGCCTATTGAATCTTCGGTCTGATTAATTGGCATATAGGGGTTGTTTGATTTAGGAGTATGCTGAACAATTTTGGTTGGAGTTCTAAGCAAATTTGGCGCCAAATTAAAAACAAATTTAAATTAGAATAATTTCAAAATTACGGTTTGTAATCGATTGGAATTTCTTTTTGATTGGCACAAGACTTGGTAAGAATGGCAAGTAGGCCGCAGTCGAACTTCATCAAAAGCAGTACATCAATTATGATGAATAGGATAACAGCGGCGATTACTGATCCGCATATGAGAATAACTCGATTAATAACCGACTCATTAGGTTTTTTAAACGCTTCCAATTCTCCTAAATAATGAAAAAAAAATTTATATTTTATTAAAATTTTATTCACAACAACTAATTAAGTAAAAAAAAAATATTTTTTTTAATTCAAATGACTCAAACAATTAGAAAAAATTGATTAGAACAGCAATTGTTAATAAAAGACCATGTGCATTGAGTCTATGAGCAATTGATTGTGCAGTGACAAATTTTCTGTCTGATAGTGAAGGAGAAAAACCAGGCTCAGCTAATAGCAAAATAAAAAACATGCATCAACTATACAAATAAGCATAAAGCGCATTAATGAGAAAATTTTACTAACCTATTAGTCCGGGCAGTGTGCGTATTCTGAACGGCTGAGATGCCGATGGACCAATGTCGTTCCTGGCTTGCACATTTACTTCATAGAACGAGTTCGGCAATATATTTGTTATTTCATAATTAGTGATCGGAGCTTTGATAATAACGACATCTGACCATGGTCCAAGTCTGTTTGTGTCTACATGTTGGTTTGAGGAATCTTTATATGATAGCTTAAAAAAATTTTTTTTAATAAAAGATAAGATAAGATAGTTAATTAATTAATTTAATTACTCTTCGCCATTTGACAAGATAGTCTCGAATAGGCGATCCACCATTTGAGTCAACAGTCCACTCAATGTAGCATCTTGTCGATGCGGAACAGTCCTCTTGGCTTAGTACACGTATGGGATCGGGCTGACGTCGACTGAGTGTTTTAATTTTGATATCTTTGGACCACTGACCTTGACCGACCTTGTTAACACCAGCCACTCTGAACAGGTATTCAGTGTCGGGCAAAAGCGCATCGACATGTACAAGCTTGCGCTCCTCGTTGTTGGCGGGAAAATTTTTCTCATTTTGATTTGACCAATCAGAATTCAAAAACCTCCATTGCACTTTGACTGTATGTATAGGAAGACCTCCGTTCGATTCTGGCTTTAAGGATAAGGTGACTTCGAAATTGACTGATTCGGGTTTGGTCGATTGCAGGACTAGCAAGGGTGCTAGCTTGGGACTAGTGGCCATTCGAAGTTCAATGTTTCTATAGCTTGGCCCCAAACGGTTCTCAGCTCTGCATTGATAATCACCAAAGTCGCTTTCAGAATCAGGAATAACCTCCAATTGAGATATACCAGGCTGATCTTTGTGCAGTATGTATTTGATGTTGTCATGATTAATTTGTTCTGTTTTAAAAAACCATGTTATCTGAGGCTGAGGCTCGCCGGTGGCCATGCATGTCATCTTAACGCCGGCACCTCGGGACATGTGCGAAGAGGAACTGCCCGAACTGCCGGTCATGTCCACATTTAACCAACTATAATACACTTCTTTGCTTTCTGAATTTATTAAAAGAGTGGGTCTGTACTCTACATACACTCGAACTTGTCTCTCGGTCACTTCGGCCTTGTTTGATGCCACACATGTTATATTTCTGTTGTACTTTCGATTGGCTGGTTTAATTCTCAATTCAGACCAGCTTCCCACTAAATTATCACTTGGCTCATTATTGTCTGACACTATTTGCACTGAATTGTCACTAGACGGGCTAATATTCTCCAATGTATCAGCATATTTCCAAGTGATGAGCGCTTTGGGAAAAGCTTCGCGCACAACACATCTAACAACTAGCTCTTTGCCTTCCTCTACTCTAACATCTTCGAATGGAGCAATTACTGGCCCGACAAGGATGTTAACCCTGAAATTGGCACTTATTTTTCCTGAATTATTCTCTGCTTGGCATGTATATGTACCACGATCATTTACATTTGATTTAATGATTCGGAGCGAATCGGCACTGAATACATAGCGTTCTCCGGCCAGCTGTATTCCATTTCTGAACCAGGCATAGTTAGCTGTTGGCTTGGCTGTTGCTTTACACCTGACCACTATGTCTTGACCATTAACACCATCTGTATCTACTGGTTTTTGGCTCCATATGGGCTCGTGCATCACTTGTACGTGTATTTGAGCCCGCTTGATCTCGCCTGTTGAGCTAACCGATGCCTGGCACAAATAGACCCCTTCATCTTCAATCTGAACATTTTTTATCACCAGGCCATCGTTGGTTATTTGATATTTGTGGTCATTTTTCAAATTAGTGCTGATTCCATTGCGAAACCAGGCTATTTCTGGCCCGGGTATCGAACTAGCGTGGCACTCGACTAGTTGATCATGGCCTGCTTTGATAAACTGTTCCAATTTGGTGTCCTGAAAGGTAATTCGTTTCTCTAGGATTAGTTCTATTTTGACTTCTTCGGGCATGCCGTCATGAACACCTTGACATGTGTATATGCCCGCATCGGTAGGTTCCAGCTTTTCAAAATGTAGCATAAATTGTTCGTTGTTGAGTATTGTGTAGATGCGTTGTGTGAAGTCGCTGGATACGGTTTGGCCACTAGGTGAGATCCATTTGAGCGAGTTGGTGCTCTCGGCGCTCTGAGAGAAACATGTCAGAAAGAACTTTTCCTCGATGACTGCTTTGACTTTGTTGCCTTCGAACGGCTTTGGTAGAACAACTATCCGTGGCACAGTGCCGAGCAAAGCTTGTTCGAACAAACTTAGTATGAGTAATAAACTTATCATTGTTTTAATATCTAAAATTTTGAGATAAAGCTCGGTATTTAAGCTAAATTAAGTTAATGAGAGAGAGAAAGAGGGAGACTGTCTGGGGGGACTTGGAGAGGTGTGTGAGATTGTGAAAAGTCGGCTAATTGAGATAATTTGGAGACAAGGTTTGGTTGTTTTTAATTCTGATAGAAGCGCCGACAAGGCTGGATCAGTGATGAAGTGACGTTCTATTTAAGCCAAATACAGGCGTGGACATGGGTTGCCAAAGGACTAAATGTTAGTGTAAATATTAGATAAGATTAAGATAAAATTGGATTTGTAGGCACAAATATTGACATGTATGTCATAATTACATGTTCTGTTTCCTAATCAATAATCTTTGTGTCAATTAAAATTGATTTATGGTCACCTATTGGTTAAGCAACTAATCTGAGTTTACTTATCCAAGAAAATTATAACATGTTTTGTAGCAGTTTATAATCTAAACTATCTGATTTATCTTAAGCTAAACATTTATAAATAATCTTTTGGTAAAATCTGCACGACCTTAAATTTTTAATACAATAGAAACAAAAAATTAATTAGATTAATGAATAGACAATTGATTGGCCAACAAAAAATTATTATCTAATTTTTTATTTTTGATTAATCAGTAACAATGGTTTTTGGTATTATTTTATTATCAAAAAAAAATTTAGTAAAATTTTTGTTTTAATTAAATTAGGCTCGCATAATTTTTTTTTATAAAGTACTTTTTTTAGTGTGACACTAATAAAGTGACCGATATTTTAGATGTTTATAATGTCTTATGAACTTTTTTTGTTGTTAAATGTATTTAAATGAATTATTGAAAATAAAAATATAAAAATTGTATTTTCTTATATTTTTAAAAATTTATATTCCATAACAATTAAACCTTACATAATTTATATTAATTTTATAATTTTAAATCAAACTTGATTTTTAATTAAATTTGCTAATTATTTACCCAACGCTCCATTATTGCCCAGAAAATAAATATTTTAAACAATATAATTCGAAATAAACATATTATTAATTTGTCAATAAAAAATATTATCTTTATCCCAGGTACACAATAAAGATAGAAGCAAATTAAAGTTGATTTATAGACTAAAATTTGTTTTGTTTTTGACAAACAGGAAATAAGAAAATATAATAGGAATGAAAAAATAAAAGTTCGTACTTGATATTTTTATACACTTTTAACATTATAAATTGGTTTAATAAATGTACTTTCTCGCGAGCTTAAACTTGCTTCCAAGTTCAAAAGCCCTTATATGAAATTCTTCCTCACAATCTATTAATGGTTGTTTCTCATTAATTGTAAACGATTAGTAGAAACACTTTAAGTGTTTATTCTCATAAGCAAAATGAATATTAAACACAAATATTATGTAAAAACTAGTTAAAAAGCAGTTTTGGTTACATAACTAGATAGATCGATTGAATAATAGCTTCTGCGAGATCGAATAGCTGACACTTAAACCACTTCCAAATTCAGCCAATATTGCTCCATCACTGGATCATTAAACACCTCTAATTTAATAGCTAATTTTTCATTCCTCTACAATCACATCAAATATTATCTAATTGTTTAATTATTTATCCAATTTATAAAATAAATTGTTCATAATGACCTAGTTAGAATTTTATTTTTAAAAAAAATCTCTTCAACTATCTATTTAAATGGTATTAACTTATTTTAAATTTGATTAATTCAATCATTTATACAAGTAACAATTTAAATATAATTAAAATAAAAGATATTAACTAAGAATTTACTTTCATATATTCATATAATTTTAAGATCAATGTAGACCCACTGAAGCCTACCTGAGACATTAAAATTCATATTGTTTAATTTTATCAAATGATAGATGATTATTCTTTAAGTAAAAAAATATATATATATATATATATATATATATATAATTTTGTAACCAAATCAAATAATTGTAGCTATATCCAGGACACTTGCAGACAAAAATTGAGTCTTTTCAAAAAAAATTCAAACAAGTCACGTGACATTTAAAAATTCAAAATTTCTAAATTTCCGAACTTGTGTGTTCATTGAACTAACTATGTTCTAAAATTTTGTCTTTTATCAATTTAAATAAATAAGCTCATTTGACAAATATTGTAATTAAAATTTATATTAGGCAAAATATACTTAATTAGTGAAGAGAAAAAGAGTATAATGGTCGAACACTAGCCTGGGCATACAAATAAATTAGCTTTTACGTTACAAACTAGTTCATCAAAGATCAATTTAAAAATAGCCCTAGAAAAATATTCAATTTAATTAAAGCTTGTTAGCTCAATAATAAGACATGTATTTTTATCTATACGCCTCTAGATACTCAACAAGATCTAATTAGATCGATACATGACAAATAAAAATTTTTCCTTCCTCTATGGCAAATCTCAAGAGTAAATATTCAGCTTAAGATATTTATTAATTAAATACCTATGGCAAGATCTGGATGGACGCCGAGCGTCCACTAATAGACCAAGTATGTTAATTAAAAATACTGTCAATTTAATCTCTGGGGGCTTGTTTGAAAAATATTTCGGCTCTAGATCCACTGAAATACGAACTTACCTTATCTCTAGAGTGGCATAGATAATTTATTTAGCCAACGAGCTAAGACGTATTAATATTCAAATTGAGGGAATATTCAGACCCGTTTTATAAACACACATCAAGTCCCAGTTAAGGGGGTTGTGAAGTTGGTTTCAATTCGATCATTTCAATTCAGAAAAATTTGAATAACTTTTTTACTAAAAGAGATAATTTAGTTCTATAAAATGCTCAATTATAAGCAAATTTGCTTAAATCAGTAAAATAAGTCTGCAAAATACTCTGCAACATTATGCATTTTGCACGCCATTAAAAAGTATTCAAATCAATTGTGCACTTACTTTGCAGAGTTTTTGCAGACATATATTTTCAGATTAAGCAAAGTTGCTTAAACATTAAGCATTTTACAGAACTTAATTATTCCTTATAGTAAAAAAGTTATTCAAATTTTTCTGAATTGAAACGATCGAATTGAAAAGAACTTCACAGCCCCCCAGTTAAGAAGAAAAATGAGCCTGAAACAAATAAACAATACAAACAATATTGACTTGACAGACCAAACAGAAAATAAATAAAACAAAAAAAAATAGCTTTTTTTTTAATTTATTTTTATTTTTTGTTTTAATTTTTAATTATTTAAGCGTGACAAAATTAATTCTTAATTCGGCCGAGCTCTAACTCGAACGCCGATATTTACACATATAACACTGCTTTAGAAAAAATATTTCTCCACTAAGTATGAAATAGTTTGCCAAGTGTCAAAATCCATTTGGTCGCTTGACGATCTGCTAAAACTAAATTTCCTAATTGCTTGCCAAATAATTATCTTCTCCTAAGCTTTTTGAAGATTGCGCAAACAATCGAATTTTATATTGACCTAAAATATTGTGCCATTTTTACACTTTTAAATTAATAAATAATTTTTAAATATAGTTTTTTTTACTTAAAGAATAATCATCTATCATTTGATAAAATTAAACAATATGAATTTTAATGTCTCAGGTAGGCTTCAGTGGGTCTACATTGATCTTAAAATTATATGAATATATGAAAGTAAATTCTTAGTTAATATACATTCAAATAAGAAGATAATATTGGTTTATGAAAGCATCTTTTTGCTCAATTATGACTATTTTTAATAAAAATTAATTGCACTTATGCCATAATGAGAGCCTATTTGATGCCCTCAGCAAAATACAAATATAAAGCTAAGCTTTATATTCGTCTTAAGTTACGCTAACAGAAATAAATATTTGCCCACTACAACAATATATAATTATTGTCCGGTATTTTTCGAGTAGAGTTCTCAGAGTTTCCTCTAAGGTTCGTAGCTGGAATCAAAAGTTGTAATTAGTGCAACAATAAAAACTAATTCTTTAATTCACAAATTTTACTTTTTTTTTTATTTTTAATAATAAATAATAAATTAAAAAAACTAAAATTATATTTGGTCAATTGTTGATTGATTTGCTTAATTTTAGAAATTAAAAGCCACAAAATACTTTTAACAAAATGAGATTTTTTCATTTCTACTTAAAACAAAAGTCACTAAATAACAAATAAACATTTACCAAATAAATATATGCTCAGTTGTTTTTATTTTTTTCTAAATATGCCAATTTAGAATAGATTGTAAAAAATATTTATCTTAAACAAAAGATAAATCACTTTGTGGCCCGTTGCTAGCTTGACGAATCAAGATGTGAAAACAATTCTTGTAAAAAATGAACTTAATAATAAAAAACTATTAATCAAAGTCGCTAAATCATTTTACAAACAAATAAAATTTATAATTTATTAAACTTATTTGCCGTATGCTTAGATAAATAATTTACAAAAAATAGTTCCCCTGTGCCATTTTAAAAACGATCATTAATTTGTACTTTTAAATTGTTCTCATTTTACTTTTGTTCCGAAAAACCAATTTAAAAAAAAAGTTCATCAATTTTTAGTACTTAATTTTTTGTAGATAATCTTTGAACAAATCTTTAAATATCTGCAAATTAACTTGTTTAATCTCAGGGAAACAAATGGTTTGTTTATGAAAAATTCAGTTAATAAGCTGAATACCAAAATTTTACCAGTGGTTCAAAACTTTTTATTTATTTAAAAAAAATTCTCTTAAAAAACATATATATTTTATTTTTTATTGGTTTTTGGTAATTTTTTTTAATATGTTGTATCTATTTTGGTAAATAGCTCGTTTCAGTAAAAGTGTAAGTATCACTTGACAGTTGATTATTATTCCAGTTATTTAGATTAATATATTTATGGATTATTGCGTAATATTCTTTATGTTTTTATTTTATTATTTTATTTTCTGCAAAGAACCCAAGAGGGTGTTTAAATTTGTCGTAAAATAAGCTTAATCTTATCTTTTCTTGAGTTCTAATACAGGTAAGCGCCAAATTATTAACAATCAACTTAAGCTCATACAATTTAACAAAAAAAAATTAATTAAAATATTAAAACTTGGCTACATTCTTAATATTAAGAATTAAAGACATGAAAATTAGTCTAATTAAATAAAATATTTAGAGAGAAAAAATCTATTGCCAAACAATAATCCCTATTTGGTCATGCCATCTCAAATTAATTATTACAGATAATACTTGTGCTTATATTTATTAAAATAATCCTTAGTAAAAATGTACCTTCAATTATCCTAAAAGCTATCATGTCTAACCAAATATTCTCACGAATAGAAAATTAATTGTTTAGACTAAACTCTTCCTGATTTAGAGCGCCCATTCCAATTAGCCATAAATATTTATTACAAAAATTGGTTTGAAGCCCGTACAAAAAGGGCAAACAAAGCTCAAATTTCTCGTAAGATCTGCTAAACCAAAGACTGGTTTACTTAACCCCATTGATTCTGTTTTTACTAGCGATTAGATCTTGATTAATCTAGAATAAATAAAACAAAGTTTAATGTCCTTCTTTTTTAACAACATTAATAAATCAAAATAATATAAAAATTTAATTAACAACTAGGCCTGGGCCGAGTAGAATAGAACACTCTATCATATTTGATGATAGAGCGTTGACTGGGCGCAAATAGGACTTGTAAATTAGGCCATGAGTGTCCTGCATGAATGCTGGACATGTTCGCCATTCGTGCTAGCCAACCAAAAAGGTATCTTATTAATCAAGTATGCACAGGGCTCAGACTAATTAATCAAATTTGATCAAATGGAAATTGTATCTTTCTCAGATGCTTGGACTGATTGCTCAACTAAGAGGAAAACTCAAATCGATTAAAGGCCCATTCGACTGGAAACGGGTCCAATCGGCTCTTAAATTACATGCAATATTTAGATTAGATAGCTTTTGTTAAGTAGTCACAAGTATTTTAAGAAAATTAAATCCATCAAATAGATTGAAATTGTTCTAGAGATTTTTATCTCATGTGGAATCTACTCTGAAATGACAATGGTATTAAATTTCACAAAAAAAAAGAGAGAATAAAGATTCTCTCATCACTTTATAAATACTTCACTTAAATCTAAGTGACATATATTGGACTTGATTGGACTGGACTGGAGCTCAAGCGCTCAAGTTGGTGTTATTCGAGTTGAAACATATTTTCCTATAAACTGTCTATTTAAATCTAAATTGAGCATTAAAGCCCATCTATCATCGCGTCATCAGCTAGACACTAAATGGACAAGAAATTATCTTCTTTTCCAAAGATATTAACTTCTTTAATTAAGCGAAATAAATAAGCTCTTGAATATTGACTTTCGATTAGTCACGCTCTTTTTTTTTCAAATTAATCACTCATGTGACCCTTGAGTACTGAATTACCTTCGTTTGATCTAGCATATTTTATACAAAATTTGCTTATTTATCTTATCTTATCTCTGTTTTAATAAAAGTAAAAAATTTAAAACAAAATATAATAGAAATAATGCGGCATATTTTGCCTGGACATTTTTTTTTATTTATAAATTTTTGAAAATATTGATTGACCGCTAAGAGTCAAGACAAACTTTGAGAAAAAGAAATACCGGGCATCTGTCAGCGGTAATCTCGAATCAATATTTTCTATTCGAGACTTTTCTTAAATAGAAGTTTATTAATATTTGGCTGATGGCTAGTGAGTGGAAAAAAATGGCCACAAATATTTACTGACACTGGACGGACTTTAAATAGCTTTGAACCGAGTCTCTTGGAGCAATTTAGAGACTCGGCTAAATTTTGGTAATAAAAATCTTAAAAGCAACAACCTTTAATCTTGTTTTTTTTCTAAATTAAATTAAATTAAATTTTTAAAATAAAAAACCTTATAAATTTGCCGAAATAAACAACTTCTTCTCTAATGGAATAATATTTTTTTAGTCGATTGAGACCGCAAGCAGCGATTAAGCTCTTTTATGGTTTTTCATTCAATTAAATCTACGTAACACACTCTACAATTACTTTTAAATTTAATAATTTGTAGCTCATTAAGTTCTAGTCGAGATTGGTACACTTGCTATGTAAATATTTAACTAAACCAAAAAAAAAATTAAGAATAAAAAAAATTTTTTTATTATTAATTAATTAAAAAATATTGTTTATATATATAATTGTGAATTTCTTTTAAATTTAATATGCCAACTGTTTAGCTGGAGTATTATGCTTGATTAAATTTCTAATAAACCAGCTTGAGATTATCAGGAAATGGAAAAAAGACTTTTTCCGAATAATTATATACTTAAATGAAGCGAAAAATAAACTTTGTTATTTAATAGCCTGTGTGGTCAATGAATGGCCTAAGATCTCGGCTTGAGCTGTGCTTAAGCGCGCTTCACTGGACACTGAATGACGACCAGTCTCGAAACTGGCTCCAAATTTTAAAACAACTTGAACACAAGTGTTTACTGCTCAATTTAGATAATAGAACTGGTTTTGTGCGCTTATCTTATCTAGTTTTTGCGCAATTTTACCAGCCGCTTGAGCGTGGTATTTCCATTAGAAATCTATCTTTCAGATGCGCTCGGCCTAAGCCGATTAGAAAAGCACAAGCCTAATGAAATAGGTAATTGAATCAGAACAATTGAATTAATGCATGCAAGTTATTGAATGCAAATTGAGTGCACATTCCGCTTTAGTTCTGGACCTCATTGACATGACAACAATATGAGAGTTTTGTGCATAGATTAATTAAAATATCAATAATTAAATTCCATTAGTCATTTGTTGAAAGATAAATGAAGAGATTTTTGAAAAGTTTTTTAAGAGAAAGAGAGACTTTTAGATAGAGAGCCTAAAATCAATATTAATTTAAATTGATTCGTGCTAATTTAAAATATAAAGCTTTCTAATAAAATTTGAAACTTAAATGAAATTTGAGTTTAATTTCCTCGTATTTCTAAGCTAATAAATAAAAAATAATAATATTTTGTTTTGTTTATTCGAATTAAATAATTTTTTTTTTAATTTTTATATTTTATTTTATATTTTCTTACTTATAAATACTTAAAAAACACTTTTGATTTATTTGAATTAATTTGATTAGAGTTTACTTTAATTTAAATAGTTGTTTTTATGCGACACAATAATTTTTATTTCTATGCCGAGTAAATATAGGTTCAATTGATTGTGGAAAAATTTATTTGCTCAAGTTTAGAAAAAATCATAACAGATAGAAAATCGCCACTATTAAAATTAAAAATTAAAAGTTAATTATATTTGCTTTAATTTAAGAAAATAAATGAAAAATAATTGAAATTTTTCTTTTTTATAAATTTTGCTATTTTAATTAGAACCACAGTCGACCTAATTCGAGCTTTCCGTGTAGGCTAAAACCCGAATTTGTCGACCAACTACTAAACCTTTTATTCAACTAATGTACTCATCTTAAAACGCAAATAATTAACAAATTTGTTTAATCTAATCTAAATTTAAAATTGACAAAAGTAAAACAATTTCAAATAATAGACAAAAAAAATAAATAAAATAAAATTTAAATATAAACAAAATTGCGAGGTCATTTTTTTTTAAATTAAAATTTTAATGGTGTTTTTATTTGATTTAATGGAATAGTTTCAAGTAGCTAAGCTATTTGGCTGTGTAGATTGAAAATTTGTTTGAATGGTCACTAACAGTAGAATACTCATACCAGACCATTTTAGCCATAAAGCCATAAATAAATTACTCTACAACAACAACAACAACAAATATAACAGATTGTTTTATTAATCTTTTTTTTCCAATTTGAATGACATGAAAATAGCTTAATTATCTCAAGTTTACTAAGCCATAATGTAGATACAGCAAATTTTATGCTGCTTGATTTCAAGCTGTATGAACAGTTGTTTAATTTATTAACTATTTGTAACTAGCTAGGAAATATTTGTCGACCAAAGAAAAGTTATGAGAATTTGTAATTTAAGTTTTTTTTTTGTCAAAATTAGCAAGGGAAATAAATAAGTGCATAAGGAAATGAGCTTTAGTGATAAAAGAACTCAAGAACAATGAATAATTTATTTTATTGTTGTTTAATTCACAAAAAAATTTGTATTAGGAAAAGCACAGAAAGCTTCGAAAGGAATAAATTTTATTTTAATGAAAGTTGTTCAAGTTGTTCTCAATAGCTGTACAACTCAAGTCAAGTTTGAAGGCATCATAGTCACGTGATCAAACTACATGGGAAAACTAGCACCTAAAATTGAAGGTGCTGTTTGATTGGATAGGAAAGCTAGCTTTACAATCCCTTACATACTTTTAACAGTTAAATACATTTTCAACACTATTTAAGCCGCTTACATATTCAAAATGTTAAATTATTTAAAGGCTTAAATTGTGTGCATCAATCTTACCTTGAATTTATAAAGTTAATGACAATTGACTTAACAATACATACTATAAAGTAGTATACTTTATATTAGATTCCTCCTGTTGTTATTACCCAAATCCTGACAACTCTCTACTTATTATGAGTCAAGATGTGCAAATCTTGGTCTAAGAGTCGACCTGATTGAGATGTACAAGATTGAAACACAAAACTGATGACATTCAATGGGTAACTTCACTTCAGATAGGTCCGGAAAGAAAAGACAACGTGTGCATATAGGACTAAAGTTCTTTTTATTTTAAACAAGACACATTTTTTGTAAATAAATAATTCAAATAAAGGATAATTTTTGATTAGTGAACAAGCAAATTTCTACTGTCTGTGGTTATTTCTATTTATTTGAAGAAAATACGGCAACTGTTTGTTATAACTTTGGATTCCATTTAATAAAGCCTTATATCAAATAAATAAATGATAAACTTTAAACAAAATTTATGTAAGATCCTGAAATCGGGACTTGTTTGTTTTGATCAAAAACTAAATCTGTTAAAAGAAAGGACTGGGTATCAACTCCAAGCGACCTGGGCTCTGTCAAAATCATTTTTTGAATAGATAAAAAATTACTTCCTAAAAAAGTAAACTTACTTGGTCTTTAATCAATTATTTGAAATTGAGTAAGAGATATGCTCACAGAACTAATTTATTTCTTATTTCAATCTATTTTTATTGTACAATTGTAATCTAATATCAAAATATATTATAAATCTTATTTCCTTGACTTTTGTCAAAATGCATTGCAACCGATATCTTTCCTGAACCATTTTGAATTAAAAATCATAATAAATAAAATACTTACTGTTTGAGCTAGTGATAAGATTCTGAATTGTCCTGTACTTGTTGTTCATATTTTTTTTGCAAAAAAAAGCTAATGAAGCCAAAATATTAATTTATTAATATTATTCCAAATTTGCCTTTTTTAATTAAAAACCTTTATTATGTAATTTATGAAATAATTTGGCAAAGGATTTACGGTTATGCAACCACAAAAGTCCAACTAAAAAAATAAACACATAAGATACAATAATTTAAAATGTAATTAATAAATAGTTAATAAACTATTTTTTTAAATAATTATTTAATTAAATGAGCAATTAAAGGAAATTAATTATATGACTATTCTTCTTCAAACTCAATAAATTATTGTATAAAGTCTGAAAAACTTTAAGAAAACAAATAGATATTAAAGACTTGGCTTAACAGTTTATAATTTATGGTCAAATTTTTCAAGTGGTCAATAGAGTAAAAAGCTTGATGACAAATTAGTTAAATTTTAAAACACTTAAGTTTTTTTTCAATTGAATAAAAGTTTGCTTTAGCTTTTATAAGCTTTTATAATGAGTGTAAAAGTCGGTTCTAGGTATTCAAAGAAATTGTTTTCTTTTCCAAAATAAGATTTAAGGTTTAAATTTTTAATTCACTATACAAATCCATTCATGTTATAGATCAATTCAAAAGCGGTCATATTCAAAATAAAACTATTTAAATTTTTTGTTTTTAAAATCAATTTTAAAGAAAATTAAATTAAACAAAAATAATTTTTTTTTTCTAAATTAAATTGTTCATTTATGAAAAATAAACAATTTTTAATCTTGTTATAGACTATTTATTTCAAATAATATTCCAAATTTAGCACCGCTATGGAAAAATATTTTTTTGGATAAATATTCATGAACAGTTATTTTTTATCTAAAAGAAAAGGCTTCTAAGTCTAAAGATATGTTTAAACATTGCGTTTGGATCACAGACCGATAAGTCTTTATCAATTTTGCAATCTAGTGTTTATGTTATCGGCATATTAGAGCTTAAATATGAGCATTTATCTAAATTAATGATCCATCATTTATGCTAAATTTCGAATATATTTTAAGAACCGACTTGTCATAGACAATTGGAAATGGACACTTTGTCAATTATAATCTGCAAGATTTTATTGTAGTTGATCGAGCGATCAATAATGGTCTAAAGTAGTTTATTAATTTTAAATAGACTTCAAATTAGGAATAATTATGATTGAATTTCTTTTATCTTATTAAATTAATTTCAAAACTAATTAGAATATACTGAATAAATCCAATATTTTTAATCAATTAGAATGACTACTAGTTCAATCCTAATACAAATTAACCATATTAATTTATTTGAACGGATCAATTAATTTAGAACAAGAAATTACACAAATCAAAACTTTGATTAAAATTTAATATTGAATTTAAAATATTAAAAAAGTTAACTTAAGTTTTCAAATTTTTATTAAAATTAATAAATTTCACATAAATTTTTTGTTAAAACCAAAAACAAACATCCTGGTAAAAAAATTACAAATTCACGGACCAAGATTTTAAGGCATCTTGGTAATTGATGATCAAGACAAAATATCATTTCAATTCAAAGACTTTATTTCTAGATATTTGAATTAATTTTTAAATTAATTTAATTAGTTTTAATGTAACACAATTTACATGGTATGTAAATTTGAAGATAAAAAATTTTAATTTTTCAGCCCATTGACAAGATCGATCTTTTAATCGAAATTTTTATTTTCAAGTTTACTTTGAGTTTATAAGATATCATTCAGAATTACATTTAAAAATGAATACTGAATTCTAAATAAACAGGGTTGTGAAGTTCCTTTCAATTCAGAAAACTTGACTAACTTTTTATCTTAAGAAAACGGATTCTCCAAAAGTGTGCAATTACTCTGCAAGGTTTGTGCAGAAATATATTTTCGAATCAAGCAAAGATGCTTAATGATCAAGCATTTTACAGAAATAAATTGTTTCTTAAGCTAAAAAAGTTATTCAAGTTTTTCCGAATTGAAAGGAACTTCACAACCCCTAAATAGTCTCTTCCCTATCGATATTTTTGAAATAAAAATCTTAGAAATAAAATTCACAAAAAATGTGCTGAAAAAGAAAGGTAAAATTTTTGATCAAATTTCAAGCGCTCAATCTTTCTCAAACATTTTTAGATGCGCAATTAAATTTTATCGCAGATTTTTTATTCTTTTAACATTTCAAAGCTTTATTTTAAACTTTTGAAAAACGATTGTAATTTCTAAAAATGCAATGAAATCTAATTGCGCATCTAAAAATGTTTGAGCAAGATTGAGGTACTTGAAATTTGATCAAAAATTCTACTTTGCTGCTGAAAATCAATCTGGCCAATTAGTCTAGGGAAAAATGTATTTGACGCATGAAAAATAGAAATTACAGCATAAGAAAAAACTTATTAACGCATAAACAAAAAAATTGTTTTTATTTTTAAATATATGGTATTCCTTTTGTTGGTTCAGCAGCTTCTGAATTTATAACGACCAGATAAACATGATCAACTTGGTTAAGATGATGGTTACATCAGTAACTTGAGTCATTTCAGATACTAGAGCTCTTATAGAAAAGTTTTGATGAAATGTATTTTCTTTTCAGTAAACTTATTTGTTTCTCTCGTTTAGGCTGAATAGCGGAATAGCTTTGGAACTTTCGCGTAAATCAGAAAAGATTTCTATTCTTTAATAAAAGAAAATATGCGATAAAATTTAAAAAAAAAAACAACTTAAATTTTTATATATTATGCTATGGTTTAATTTTTATGCTTTATTATTTTGTTTTATTCGTCCATTAGTTGAGAGCTATTTTTATGAAATTGTTTTTTTTTCAAATTTTTCACATGAAGGTCAACCATAACGAAAGAGCTGACCGAAATGGAAATAGCTTAGGTTAAGCAAAGCAAAGGTGAAGGCGAAGGCGCAAGATCGACAAGAGTTAAAGGAAAAATTAATGACCCTACACTCTTTGTGGAGCATGGATTATTATTCAAAACTTAAATAAGGATTCACAAAGTGAATTACAAAACAAAGCAAGATGGAAGTGTCTTATTTTTGAAATTTTGACTTTTTTTACTATATTTAACTTTGCATCACCCAAGAGGTGTTTTTTGAAACAAATAAATAAATAAATAAGGAAAAAAAAATAAACAACTCGAAGATTTCATAGAATTCTAAGTGATTATATTTGGGTGATAAAATCAGGTCTTTTAGACATAGGCTCTTTAGTTGAATAAGTTTGGTAAAGTAACAATATATTTATTGAAACAAAATGTCACCAAAACAATGCCAAAAATGAAATGATTTTATACCATCCTGCTAAAAAAAAGAAGTTAATTGAATGAAGTTGATACTTTTAAATATATTTAATTCTAATTAATAAATTCATATTGGTAAAATACAGTTAGATTATAATTGATAAAAAAATTGAAAAAATAAAGTTGATATTTTTACAAGAAATGTTTATCGAAAAAAAATTATTCAATTTTTTATAAAAATATTTTGGAAAGTGCGTTCTGAAAAAGCTTTCCACTTAAGGTCCTTAATATTACCATTTACCATTTTGGTGCATTTCACCATAAAAACAATTTCATCTTGCCCATATTTCATGTTTCTGGTTATGCAATAGGAAACATGACAATCACGGAAGCTAAATTTTCAAAGGCTCATAAATACCGACTTTGGGCTATAGTCCCTCGTATTTCCATAATGACCCTTATCGGCTTATTTTTATTTGTTAGAGTTAGTAAGTGCTTAATTGGTGTACCATTGGTGCAAAATAATACAAAAATTTTGTTAGTGATAAATTTCTAAACCTTACAACCTGCTGATTCCCAGGCTAATTTCGTAAAAAAAACATAAATGGCCTAAAAAATTTTTCTGAAGATAGAAAATTTTTTTATCTAAAAATTTTAGGAGTTAATTGGCCTTCAATAGACATGGACATCACTAATTAAAGCTTTGACAAACCCAAATTTCTTAGTATGGTAAAAAATGACCATGACTGCCGAAAAGTTTAAAATAAATTTTTAAAGTCTTTTAGAGTCGAGTAGTTGACAGTCCTTAAAAGACATATCTTAGAAAAAGTTACATAAATATTATTGATTGAAATATCTTTTCTCAACTATACTAATTAAGTAGTGCTTGGCTACTAAATATGGGCAAATATTGAGCCTTCAATTTTATAAGTTACATAATTTTTAATATTGTTATCAATTAATAATAAAATAATTAGTTTTTTTTAATTAATTTTATTTAAAAAACTGGTAAATATAATTTGAAAATTCAATCACATCTAAAAAAAATCAACATATTTATCAAGGAGAAGATACACTCTTGAGCATTTCATATCTAAGTCTTTTCTGCAGCTTGGGACAGTATTTCTTGGTATGGGTTTTTTCGCCCGAAGCTCCACACTCGGGACATGAATAATTCTTCAAAATGGGACAAATGACATTGCCATTGGCGTCCTTGAGTGCATGCGAGGAATATATTTGCTCCGACTCGCCGTTTGTCTTACAAAAAGTGCAAATTTTGATTCGTCCACCCATCGCTCTGTGCATAGCCGCTTGTCTTATTGTTTCGGACATGTCAACGAGCTCGCTGCGCTTGGGCAGACTCCTGGGACTAAGTGGGAAATTTTCTTGATGCTGGCTTATCTGTCTTGGACTTGATACACCATATTTGCTAGTGGGTGTTGAGCGAACAGGACTCATCACTTGAAAAAAGTGTTTAGATTCAGCTGTTACTTGATAGGAGACATTTTTACCTGAATTTTGGAAAGACTTGAATATTGGCCTGGATGGAGAAGCTGTGGACGTAGGCTGAGAGTATTGAAAGGATGCTGAGTGCGATGGGTTGAAGGGAGAGAAGGAGGGACTTGAGAAGGGCGACCAAGGATGACTGCCGGACTTTGAGTCTAAATTCGCTGTGTCGATGGTCAACGGGGAGAATTGAAAACTCATATTTGTGAAAATGATGTTTGCCAAGTGCGACTAGACCAATTTTTATACCCATGATAAGTGAATAGATAATAAATTGATTGGTTAATTTGAATTAACGTGCTAAATTACATCTGGAATCGAATTGATTAGTGTTTTATGTATTCAATCCCTTCTATAAGGACAAATCGGTTGATAATCGAGATCTGGTTAAGTAATTAGGCCTAACGGTCTAGCAAAGGGGATGGATAAGTCCTCTAAAATATCTATTAATAAATTATACAGTTTATCCTTTAATCTATTTTAATTTGGATTGTTGAATCACAAGACTGGTTCAACCAGATCCGAGCTAATTAATTATTTGGCCAGCCCCCTTTGACTGAAGCCGATGTTCTGTTAGCATATTTTGATTTTTATTTGCATTTTAATATTTTTTCTTAATAAAAGATATTTAATTTAATTTAAGTTTTAATAAAAAATTAATAAATCTTCCTAGTTACAATTAGTTTATAGCTTGTTTGATTATCTTTAAAAAAATGGTCTTCTTTTGCGCAATTTTTCAATAGCCTTTGTTGAGCTAATGTCAGGTATTACATTTTTACCATTGATTACCAAAGTTTCATTCTTTTACCAAAATAAGGGAGACCTAGAGTTGTTATTGAGTGATTAAGCGAACATAAAAAAATATTATTTTTAAAAAATAAAATATTTGAATAATTAAATTAATATTTTTTCTATCTAATTAGCCAATAAATTCAATTAGTCGATATTGACCAAACTGAAAGTGAGCTCTTACTAAATTTTGTTGTTTCCAGAGATTCTAAACACAGGCGATCAGATAGATAAGGGAAATGGGAAATAAAAAAATTAAATTTAAGTTATTTAATTATATTAATGTTTTATTTAGTTGAAATAAATTAATCGGAAAGATTAAATAAGATAATGGAAGTGATTTATGCTTAGACCCCGAGATCTTGGGGTTAATTAAATGGCTTTATGCAGGTCTTTGAGGGAATCGTATGAGAATGAATAGGAACGCATTAAGACATCAAGAATTGACTTGAAAAAGCAAAAGGAGCATTTGCCAGACTTAAACCAATCTGGAAATCAAGATGTGAAACACTGTAGTGAGAGCAACACTGATGTATGGAAGTGAATGCTGGGGAGTGTCTGAGTTAGAAAGAAAAAGCCTGAACACCTTCCACTGGTAGCCTAAGAACGATTCTTGGCATACCCTGGCCTGAGCCAATAAGCCAAATTATTTGGCAATTTTTGATTCAGTTGAAGATTAGTTATGATAGCTTTATTAATTTATTATTATTTTATTATTTTTAAATAAAGAGCTATTTTATTTTGATTCAAATATATAAGTTCAAATTTTATTTTGGCTTAGAAAGTTCAGAAAGAAAGCCTGATAGAAAGGTTATTTAAAATAAAATTGATAATTTGAAAAAATATTATTTAAATAAATCTTAAATAAAAAAAAAATTAAATAAAAATTTCTAATATTTAAATAAATCTATGTACTGCCATACAGGTCCTAGGAACTCACATCATAAACCTTAAGTTACATTTATTTACAAATTTACCAAAGCATTTTTCTGCATAATAGCACTAACACCTCACTCATGAAAAATAAATTATCTGAACATGGTACCATGTCCAGCTTGACATTTTTTAAATAATCAAATAATAATCTTCAAAGAGTGGTTAAAATGATTACACAACTTATCAAAACAATCTGAAAATTGGAGATTTTTAAAATTTTAATTAAGTACCGCGCTTATCATAATTTAAATTATAGGAGTGTTGAATTAAAAAATAATAATCACCTTCAACTCTATTAAGTTTAAAAAATATAAAGCTTAAATTTTAAATAATTTAAACAAAATGGCTGAAAATTTAGAAAGCTTGTTAAAAGAGATTTTTGTTCTTGAGTCTTTGGTCAACAAGTTGTCTTATCAGCTGCAAATACTGGACAAAAGCATATCTTCTAAAGAAACTGAGATTGATTCATTCAACTCCAAAATATCTGATACCAAAGCCGAGAGTGAAATTTTGGTAAGCGAATGTCTTCCAAAAATTCCAAATTTCTAAATCCTTTTTTCAGAAGCGGTCAATAATTAAACTCGACACTCAACTTGATCTAGTCGATCAGTCAATTGACCAGCTGAATAAAAAATTAATGGCATGTGAGGAAAAAAGAGATGATTTTTTGACCAAAATTGTAATTGATGGTTTAAAAAAATAATTAAAAAAATTTAAATTGTTTAAATGAAGGACAATATACAGAATGAAATTGCCAATCAGATAAACACTTTTGATTCTATTTACAAAAATTTGGTGACCAAATTTCAGACAGATTTGGATAAAGCGTCCTTTGACTTCAAGCAAAATACCATAAAATCTAAGCTAGAGTTGGTTAATCGACTTGAAGGGGGTATTCGATAAATTGCTTTTTATAAATAAGTTTAAATTTTGAAATAAGAAATTAGAAAACTTGAAGAGTTTAAAGACTTTGCCAGCGAGCTGGGCTGTTTGGAGTCTGAGCTTTTACAATTATCTGAAACCGAGTCAAGTATTTAAAAATAAATGTAAAAATTATTTACTGGTTTAGATTTAAGCAAAGAGCTTGGTCAATTGGAATCGATGGAAAGTAAGCTCATTGAAGAGCTTGGCAAGCTAGAATCGGGCTCACAGCTTGTCGAGTCTGATGAGGAGACAGAACAGTAATTTAAAATTAAATATTCCTATTTAATAAATTTACCAAGGCTGAGGTCCGAATTAGAAAGATTGGAAAATATTGAAAATAGTGAAATAATTATGTTGAATAAAAAATATCGCTACTTGCGCAATCAATTTAATGAAAGAAAAAATAATAAATAATTTATTTTCTAAATTAAAATTTGATTATTTTTTGTTATGACCATGGCAAACAAATTTTCCGAAGTATTCGATTAATTCAAAAGAACTTCTAAAATTTTTTAATTTTATCTAATATATTGATCAATTCAAAAATAAATAATAAATTTGAAATTGTATTTTTAATAAATAATATAATAATTAATTTATTTATTATTTAATTGAATGGTAAAAAAATTGGCAAGTATCTTCTGAACTTACAATTACATTGTTAGATTACATAAATTCAATAATTAAATGTTTAAGATAAGTTTTTCTATAAATAATTAAAAAATCAATTGGTAATTATACAAAAAAAATTAATTTCAAAGAAACTGAATAATTGTTATTAAAAAAAGGCAAATTTTACAATACCTAATTAAATTAGAATGGAAAAAAATCTGCTTGGACAATGAACCAGATTGTAAACCTCTGGTTTTAAAACTATTTTGGAATTTATCTCTTTAAAAACACATAATTTTCAATCGCATTATTCAACAGTTATAAAAAATATGTTTAGTTAATTATTAATTTTTAATTATTTTTGTTTGAATTTCTATTTGATTCAAATTCCAATAAAAGCGAAACACACAGCACATCTGTCCAGAATTTGAGCCTAAATTCAATTGACAATTTGGAAATATAAAACCATAAATTGTGCAACAAAAATTTGGAAAATTTTAAGTGTGGTATTCATGCTGCGAATAAAAGCTTTTATCTTTATTTTTAAGGATGAGAAGAATGGACAAATAAGATAGATTCAATCAAAATGAATCAAAGTGGCACAATACTAGGATAAATATTGTGACACACCATATTATTTTTAATAATTAATTAATTTTTTATGAGTATAAATAAAAAAGTCTTTGATAAATTTTCAATCAAAATTAGTCATAATATAAAAAAATAAAAATAGTAAAAATTTTTCTATTTAATGTTTTTTTAGAATAAAATATTAAAGACTGTTTATTTGAGTCTTTTAAACCTAGATACCAAAATCAGGCTTTTTGGCTCAAATGGAAAAACTTTTTTTTTAAAATTATTAAAATGTCAAGCAAATCTTTGAGGAAGCTCTTTATTTTCATTAATTTGAATAAATCAGCTAATTAAAAGAAAATTTTTTAATAAAATCTAAACAAATTAAGTAAGATTTTCAAGTCTAGTTTTTATCTTAGCATAAACCAACCGTTGTCATTAGTTACCCAAGTCCTTTTAAGTTGTCAACTATTTCTTATTCAAGTAATATAAATGATTTTTAATTCGAATTTTCCTCTCAAGTTAAGTATGAATGTACTTTAATTCACTTAAGGTATGCTATGTTTTATTTTTTTGCTAAAAACTCTCAAGTAAAAAAAAGTAATAAAAAATTTTGTTAGTTTATATCGTTTGTGAAAATAAGACCTTGTCAATTATATAAACAATAAATGTTTCTCAGTTTTTATTTATGATTTTAAATCAGAATCGAATGGAATTGACAAAGATCTACAACAGTCGTGGGCCTGATGGTCTTTCCAGAGCTGACCGTGAACGAATGTCCAACTACAAGCGGAAGGAATTTTTGTTCGAAAAATTTCTCTACACAAGGAAAAAAAATCAAACACTTCAGTTGACCCACGAACACATTTTAGGTAAGTGAGCCAGACCTATCTAAAATATTTATGTTCTATCTGCTTTTTTTTAAATAAATTTTAAACTAAATTAAAATATTTTAATTATTTTTGAATATTTATGCTTTTTTATTCAAATATAGTAAATTATCAAATATTTATCTTATTCAAAAAGAATTGTACCAGAGGTTAGGCCATAGTTTTTAGAGATCCTCTTGGAATAAATTAAGATTAAAAAAAGGCATGTATTTTACGTGATACTAATTTTATTTTTATTTTTTTTTTTTTATTTAAAAAAATTAATTGATACAAATTATAAGAAAATGATATTAATTTTTATTGATGACATTAAAAAATACAAAAAAAAGAAAAATAAAAAAAAAGGAAAAAATTAATTTTTTTAGATCTATTGCTCGCAGGTTTACTTTGATCACTCATTGGGTTTTTGCGAGGTCTACCTCTCAGACGTTTAGCTGGACAATTTTCTACTAAATTCAACACACTTGGCTCTGATTTGAATAGACCATGAACGATATTTAGCTGTTCATTTGTTTGTTCATTTGACGTCGTTGGCGCTACAACTTGCTCTTATAAATTTTGACCACTCTCAGTTGCAGGTTCTTGTTCATCTTCGAATTCAATAATGAACCAAAGTTCGTCTTTGGCCACTTCATTTTCTAAATGACTTTGAGTTTCGATCGGCTGTTGGTTAAGAGAATCTTTATTCTTGGCAGGTCTTCCTTTCTTTCTTTTTTCACCCAGTGGCACATCTTTTGCGCTCTCGTACCATGGCATACCTCTATCGCGACAAGTAATAGCTACTATATGTTTGCACATATAGTTTTTTTTCCAAAAGGGACAAGTACACGTACTCTTTCTCAACTGCTTAATTAGTTCAATCAAAATGTTTGAGTATATTAACACATTTATATTTATTTGATTAATTATTTAGTATCACATAAACAAAATAAGTATCATTATAAATTTATTTTTGGTATCTTAAGTATGAATTTTAGTATCATTTTTATTTTTTTTTTGTAGCAGAAAAATAAAATTAGTATCAGCATAGAAAAAGTTTATTTTTGCAAATAATTAAGTGTAGATAATAATAATAATAATAATAAATTTTTTAAAGTGAAAAGATAATTGAATAATAGAAAATATTGTCTTGTGACAGATCATTACTATCAAAGCCTGAATTTAAAATTGAAAAAAAGTTAAAAATTTTATTTTATTTTAAAAAATATTGATATTGACTTTAATTTTCATTAATAGGAAATTAATAAGAAAAATAAATTAGGAATAAATCATTGATTTTTTAATTTAATAAAAATTAAGTTTATTTATTTTGTTTTTTTTTTCAAATAATTTGAGGTGAACAGACCTCTCTGGCAAATCAGAATGGATGGTATGAGTTTGAGTTAGCTTTATATCTGGAAAAAGAGGAAAATAATCAAAATTAAAAAATTTCTCCGATCTAATAAAATGTCTATTAAGTTAAATTGTTTTAATAAAATTAAATTTTTTTCTTATTGTTAAGATATTGGTGACAAGACATTGAAAAAAGTTGAGTTGAACATAAAAAAAAGTTCCAAATTAGAAAATGACTCGTTTTTGAAAAACGAAGTTGACCGCTTGGAAAAAGAAGTCGAAAAATTTAAGAAGGAAATATACGAAAACTTCCGAAATGAGTATGAGAAACAAAAAGTGTCTCTAAAAGAGGTAAATGAAAGATAAGATAAGATAAGATAAAAATTTTAACTTTAAAGGAATATGAGCAATTGATGAAGCGGGTGGAGAAAATGCGCGACGACGCCGAGGAAGAAAGAATGAAAGAATTGGTAAAAAAAATGAATGAAGAATGCGAGCTAGCGCTGAGGAAACAGTGGGAGGACGCCGAGGAGATTAAGCGGCGAACTCTTCAGATCATGATCGAGCAGACCCGGAAGCAGGTGTATGAGGAAGAGAGAATTGACAAGGAAAGGTTGGTCAGGCTAGCCCTGGAAAAAGCTGAGGTATTCTCAACCTATAAATCTACCATCCAAAATTAAGTTACTCTCAAGGAAGAATTCAAAATCCGGGAACAAGAGGCCATAAAGCGGACCAAAGATCAGAGCGAGATCGAAGCCAGTGAAAAAACAAGACAATTATGTGAAAGATATGATGCATCTATTGAGGCTGTTCTTCAAAAGTAAATAAAATTATTAATAATAATATTATTAATTTTTTTAGATTAAAAGAGACCGAAGAGAAGTTGAAAAAAGAGACAGAAGTAAGGTGTAAAGTGGAAAACGATTTCCGACTCTTGCAGACCGATTATAAGCGCTTTATGAACTATACTGATCATTTTAATTCGGACTATATGATGAAATTGCGCCATGTTGGCAACAATTTGCTCGAAGACCCCGAATACGAGACCAAATTGGACGCTACTTTGGAAAATATGACCAAAATAAAAGTTAAAAGTTACAAAAAATTGGCCAGTATTGACAATAAAAAATAGATTTGTTTCAAATTGAAAAATAAATAATTATTTTTTGTAATTAAATTAATATTAATAAATATATAAATATTTTTTAATCAAGTTTTTAATTTATTGTATATCCCATTAAAATTGAATTCGGTTCTAAAAAAATATTATTGAATGTTAATTTAGTTCGAATTGGAGACATTAAATTTGAATATTCAAATTTTATTATTTGTATTAATAAAGTTTATTTAGATAAACATTAAGTTGAAATATTAAATTAATAAAAATATTTAAATGTGTACGAATTTCAATCGATATTAATTTTATATTCTTCAAATTTGTCACAATATGTTTATGTACAGATTGGTACAGATCTCAAACACTAAAGAATTATACCTTCTATTAAATAAATAAATTTTGCTAAAACCCTTAATTAAATTAAATTAAATTTTCATCCTAATTCTAATATTAATAAGTGATGAATAGTGCTGATTGGAAGTTACCAAAGTTACCTGAGCTAAATAAGAGTTAAACTTTTATCTTTTATTAAATTGGGGTCTAAACTAGTTGCAAAAAAATTAAGTAAAAATTAAATTTATAAATGAATGACAAGAAAATATGATAGCTGAATAAAACTTGTTGTATGCTTTTATTAAAAAAGTTAAATACCTGAAAAATTAATTTCTCAACAGAGGTAAATTTTAGTCGTTATCTTTTCTTTTGTTGAATCAAGATAGAATTTTATCTCTAGAATAATCTTTAGAAAAGAAAGTTGTTTATTCATCTGAAATGAACATGATATTTAAATTTTATTTGTTCTAAGATATTGAGAATTGTTTCAAGTATAAATTAATCAAACTAGTGGTCGATATTATTAGATATTTTATTCTAAAGTTAAAAATTTGACTGACTTTAACTTAATTAATTTCCTCTTATTTGCCTTTTATCTTAATTTAAGAACGTTATTTGAAATTAGATATTTTGGTCAACAGATATATTTTTTTATTAATTTTTTACATAGAGGTAATTTAGACCGAATTAAATCACATAATCGTTAATATTTTTAAAAAATATTTTATTTTTTAATTTTAATTAATCTTGTTTTATTAAGTGTTTTGTTTTAATGTTATTTAATTGAAAAATTTAAGAAAATTAAGCTCTCTCTATCTCAATTTATTACTCCTTTTTTACTTTAAAACATATCCGGTCATATTAAACTAAGTGATTAATTAATCTAACATTAAAATGCAGACGTCAATACTTCCTTGCTAGTCTATAAGATGAATTATATCCGTTTTAATTGTATAATAAAAAGATTAATGTATTTTTTCTTATTTGAAAATCATACATAAAATATTTTTATATTATTTATTGTTAATTAAAAATATTTTTGATTAAAACTTAGCCTGTTTTAATAATTATTAACCTAAAATATTAGGAAAATGATTGCATATACCAATTCATTTATGACAAAACATCATCATTTATAAGTTTTTATCAATTTAGTAATTTTTTTTGGTACAAAAAGGGAAGTGGGTCTTCTAAGAGTTTACTAATTTAGCTTATTGTTAATCTTTATTTTTCATTTTTAACTTTGATCTTTTTTTAAGCTAAAAATATCATATTTATTATATCTGTTTTAATAAATATGGCTTAAAGTTATAAATTTGTGCTAATTTTATACGTTTTCAATAAAATCATCAAACTTGTTATTTATTTTTTTAAGAATTCCTTTTATCGTGCAAAGTATTGGAAAAATATTAAAAAATTTCAATATACAATATTTTCTTATATCTTCTTTTTTGTAGTTAGAAAATTATACATTAATACTTAAGACAATATATTTTATGAGTTTTTTTTAAATTTTTTGTAATGCTATATTATTATTAATTAGTTAATCAAACATTAATCCTGAATGGTAAGGAGAAGTATGCAAAACAATGGTCCACGATCTCGAGTGCTTAAAGAATGGCAATAGTTTAAATGAGTGTAAAACCAAGAGAAAAATAAATCTATAGCATTATTTGTATACCCTTTGGGATCATTTACTAAAAACCATAGTTTATCTATTGATTTAATATGTAGTCATATCATAATTTACCTCTACATATAAGGTTTATAATCTTTCATTAAAAATAAGCGATAAGTATCTATTGTTTAAAGTTTAAATAATTAATTTTAATAATTAAATATTTTTGCACCTTTTAACGACCATGTTATTTGTATTTCAAAATTTTGGTAAAGGTCCACTTTGGTATAGTTTGTGTTGACGGACCAGTATCTTCTACTGTCAAGCGCATTATTTGTCCTCTCTTGGACAGAGCTAATTAGATTGGGGAATATTTTTAAATAATCAATAATGTATTGTATATTATTATTAAAATAATATTGTTAAGTAACAGATAGCATTTATAAGTTACTTTATTAAGGGTTACTTAAAATAAGGTACAAACTAGTCATTTACCACTTCCAGTTTCCTAATGTTTGCTTAATCTAATGAAAGCGAACCCAGTTTTGGTTTAAATGAAGTTTTTAAATGTTTTTAATTCATCCAGGGATTCTGATCGATTGATTTAAAAAAAAAAGTGCTGGATTTTTAGTACCATCTTGGACAAGTCCAATGTGTACAAAATAAAAAAATGGGATGCCAAATAGATAAAAATCAGAAATACACAGAATACAAAAAAATTAATAGTAACAGTTTTAAAAAAGTAAATAATTTTTGCAATAATTAGCAGCAAGAACCACAAATTATTTGGTCTTGGTAATTTTTTTTTGGTAAAGGAGATAAACGCGCTCATTTTAAAAAAGCATAGCATAATGCATTTGCTTTTTAATCTGGCATAATTTTTAGTCAGACTGGGCAAATTTGGGATATGAATGGACATATATCCAAGTGGCCTAATGTAATTCTGGTAATTATTTCAAAAATATTAAGTTTTGTATTTTTTGGTTAACAATAAATTGCCAATTCAAATTAGTTAATAAGATATATTTATATTTAATTGTACCATGGTAGTTTTTTATTAACTCACCATCACGGGGCTGAAAAGAAGACCTAAAGACATTCCAAACAGGCTGTAAATTATTCATTAATTGAACAAGAAAGTGAAAGGTTATTTATGAACAAGTATCAAGCCGGATTTGTATTCTTCCACTAGTCTGATAACCAATGGAACAAAATGACTCAGTCCTGTCCTAATCTATCTCTCACTCAACTCAAAAAGTCGATTTCAGTCTTTTATTAGTTTAAGTTTATTATAAGCCTCATGATGTATCTACTAAGTAAAAAAATTATCAATTAATCTATCAAGTTTTTTCTGTAATGACAAGTTGTTAGAACAACTTTTTGTTTTAGATAGACAAATAGAGACATGGCGATGATTCAAGCTGTTAAGTGTTTCAATTTTTTTCGAAAAAACTAAGCCTCACATTTAATTTAATTAATTAAATATCAGGCAAACAAAACATCTTAATCAAATCAATATTTGATGAGCATTTGGAACATAATCTGCAGGTCAAATGCGATTTATTTAATTAAAACTAGGCAGCAAAAATGTCTAGTCAAGATAAGAAGAAGAAAACATTCTTTTATTAAAATATTTAGTAGAAGCCTTAGAGATAAAAGCCCATTTGATAAATTATTTGTGTAGAAATTGAAGCTAGAAGGGGGCCTAAGACACAATTAGATCCGAGCTTATTTATTAAGTGACAAAATCGATTTTACGTGTTCTTAAAGAAAGGATGCCAGATAGTTGCATTAATGCAACAACATATTTCAAATCAATGGATCAATTAGTCGGCTTTTGTGTACACAATAAAGAGGCCAAAATTGCATGTTCTAAGATTAGTATTTTTTTAAGTACTTATTAAAGATTAATAAATTAATTTGTCTTTGCCGAGTGGTATTTTCTAGTCTTGATAATCAGCTCTCAATTGCTGTATAAATTCTTGTTGTTTGGGCTTGTTGAGACTTATTTGGAGCTGGATTGTCCCGGTGTGAGCGGCTTTGAAAGTGCGACGCTGGCGCGGAACATGGACCTAATTAATGTAATTAGTGGACTGCAGGGCCAGCTCCGCAGGGGACTCATTAAGATAATTTAATAAAACTTTTGCTGTTATTCGGCTTGATCACAAAATAGCGTGTTTTTATTAGTTTTTTATTTATTTTTCTGGTAAATAGGAAATCTGCTCAGTGTATTCCATTTAGGAAAATTGATCATGCGAATCGATAGATAAATCACGAGAGGTTTTAGATAGTTTGTGTTTGGGATTAAGCTGTACCATGGGCCATCAATTTAGCAAAGAGCATATGTCATTATCAATTTTAAGTGTTTTGCTCTGTTGGTCATTCAAGTCTTAAATGTCATCAATCAAGCCAATAAACAAAAGCCTAGTTTTGGTTAAGTTTAGATATTTTTGGCCAATTGTTTCTAACAGGATGTGTTAAAACGATCTTAGTAAATATTTTTTTTCTTGTCAATTTAACACTGTCAAAATTTCCGCACTCAAATAGGCCTTTTTTGTCTTTTCTGTCAAAAGTTATCAGCAGAAATGATCATCAAGCGCAAATGTTAAGTTAGTTTTGCAATTTGATTTTTTTTTAAAAAAAAAGTGCTAATTGCTTTTTGATAAATTGATTCTATTAAAGGTTTGATGAAAAATTATGTACAATTATTTCCTCTTGAAAAAAAAAATTAATTAAGCACTTATGAGTATTGATTGGATTGATATTTTAGTATTGTTTAAGTAGCGTTAACTCAAGTGAAAGTAATTAGTGTTTGTGAAGAAAAAAAAAGATCAATTAATTTAGATAAGAAATCATCTTGAAGTTGATGCTAAATTTTGTTCCAATATTTTTAAATTGATTAAATTTTATCAACATTTAATACATTTATAGCTTAAGTGCCTTTACCGTGAGAAATTTTGATTGAAGCATAGATAGATATGTATATTAAGATGATGTAATTGTTAATGTTCATTTTCCAGGAAACTTAATAGGATTTATTTATTTTAATAGTGATTGATTAGGCATTTTCCTCGTTTTCAAATCATATTAATTGTATAATTAAATTTATTAAGTATATTTTAATTTTAGCAAAAATTGAAAACAAATGTTTTGTAAGACTATACGCCAAACAAATACTTTAAACCCTTTAAAAGAAAACTTATGATTATAGAATTATTGTTGAGTTGAAAGGCTTTATAAAATGTTTATATTAAGGCTTAATTTTTATATTTATTAAATTGAGCATATTGTTTGCAGGAGTCCTTAGAAAGGAGCACTTTTTCTAGTCAAGCATGATTAAGGACCGGAATAAGTTGGTTAAGGCAATCAGCAAACTTGTCCTTGTAGATACACTACATTTGTTTCATAGAACCTAAAGTTAATTACAGAATTCATCAAAAAATTTAATTAATATCACTAAATATATATCTTGATTTAGTATTTGTTTAGGGACAACTTTTTTCAAAAGTTAAATCTTAAATTTTAACTTTGATAACTTTAAATGGAAATAAAAAAGATATATTTTTATTTTCTAAAATCAAATAAAACAACTATAATTATTAATTATTGATACGAATTGATTCTAATTAAAAAGTGTTATCTAAAATTTATTTAAAATTTTACAACATCACCTAAAAACATAATCATCTTTGGTCTAAAGGGATTTTTAGGTTAAGTTTTAAACAAATTTTGAAAAACTAGAACAATTTGGTAATCACTGGTAATATTTTTTTTATCTAAAAAAGTAAACTATTCGAATATAATTAGAAAACTAGGACTATAAAAGTTTGATCCTTTATAGTTATTCCATTTTTAACCTTATTATAATGTGATAGTTTATTAACAATAATTTATTAACAATTCGTGTTCAAAAAAGCAAAAGGGTTACATAAAATGAATCAAATAATTGAAACATAAAACTGAAAATAGATCGATTTTTTATGAAAAGATAAGAGAAGACACTAAATTCTGAAAATGTTTCAAAAAACCTTATTATTTTTGAATAAGTTTTTATATTTTTATTATTATTTATGATATCAACATGCATGATTTTGGACATTTAAAATGGAGGAGCATTTTTTTCTTATCCTTTGATCTCAAAAATTCACCAAAACTTAGTTTTGGTATTTGGTTATGTACTAAAAGATTTTACACGGACTTGTGTAATTAGTCTTTATTTTAAATTTAAAAAAACAACAAAGATTACTAACTAATATAAAATAATATGATTAAAAATTTTTATATTAGTGATAGAAATGATTATTTAATTGCTGTAAATTTGTTATTTAATTAGTCGGATGACTTAAAATCTTATTACTCTAAGCAGGATTTAGGAAAGTATATAATCAGCTTTAGGCCAAAGTTTGGTACGAAGTTTTGGATTATTTATTATATTGAAATTAATATTAATAAGTATTAGTCAAAAGTTATTCGATTAATCATAGCAAAATTTTACCAATTATTTTAAAATTTATTTATTTGTTTAGGACCAATTCAGAAATACTAAGAATAAGGAGATCATTTTTTCCCAAAAGATCAATCAACTAATAAAACACATATTTAAATATTTATTGAATATATTTTGTTCTCAATAGATAATTTCCATCAATCACATGATAAATAGTGTCTAAAATAAAACTTGTAAAATGTTAAGTTAAATTTGAAACGTAATTTTAAATAGATATTCACAACAGTTCTAAATAGTTAAGGCAACTTATCTTGTGTTCAACACGATCAAAGAAACCAAAGATCAAACCCGGAGAGGCCTGATCGAGTTCATTTATTCAAAAATATAGCAGAAAGATTGAATAATAAAATTGATTAAGCCATTTAAAAATTAGTTGACTATTTTTTAGTAATTAAGATAATTACAACTAAAAATAGCTAGAGATGGTTGATAAAGAAGCTGTTTTTGGGTTGCTTTAGATTTTAAGAAAAGTTCAAACAGAGAATCAAATTTTTATAGATAATTTAGGTTAGCTTAAAAATAAAAAACACAACTGTCCATCTAAAAACGCAAATTACTCACTCTAATACTAAAAAAATCTTTTATTATAAGAGGCTAAATTTAGGCTTAAATTTGGCGCTTTATATTAGTTGTATAACAAAAATTTGGCAAGTGTCAAGTTGATCATAATTGTGATTCTAAAATAAAAAATAAAAACGTCTCTTGAATAAATTAATTAATTTCGTTTTGAATATAAATTTAAAAACAAAAAAAAATTAAGAGAGCATCTGTCATTCAATTTGGGCAAACTTATCACTGAGTTAAACAAAAAATAAAACAAAAAAAAAGCAATAAATAAATAAATAAAAAACTATCAAGAGAGATGGCAACAAAAAAAGTTTTCCTCATCATAAGTGTTGATTATTGGTTTTTTTAATTAATCGATAAGTTTAAAATCAATATGAGTAATGTCATTTGATAAATTAGAAAAAAGACCATTTCGAGCATAATTATAAGTTTTAAGATAAGTATTGAATTTCAAGATTTTTTAGAATAAAGGAAGTACTGGAAAATAATTAACCAAAAGCGGATTAGAGCTCGCTAGAAATTCTTTAGCTGCGCGAGACTAATTCTAAACTTATGTTGCACACTTTTATCATTTGATGGCATGCTGATGAGCGATTCCATGCGAAACAGTTGCTGCTCTTTCGTGCTAATTTTGTTCGCAGCGCGCATTCCAATGATAAGGCTATTAGCGTTTATTCACTGAGCTATGAAATATCATTTATTCGGCTCATTCACACACATTCGCTATGCTATGTTTATCTCTTTTATGAAAGCCTACACTAATCAATCAATGCCACGAATGCAAACAATCAATAAATTGTGAGTTGGTCGATTTCTGATCAATATCAGAAATCCGAGATAAACATTTTCATTGTAAACAATAATAATTTTTGTATCATTAAAGAATACAAGTTATTCTAAATTCAGCAGTTGGGTCTAAAACTAGAATTAGAATATGATAATTTTTCATCGCGTCTTTGTTCGAGCTATTTAAAAATAAGTTTAATAAAATAAATTTTTAAAAAAGACTTTATTAATTTGGATAAGGTAATTAGGACTACAATTTAAGATAATCTAAAAATTAAAATAAGCTCTAGTTAGTTGAATAAAATTTAAAGCTCTAAAATTTAATTTGTAGCGGTAGGGGTAGCAAGTAGAACTGTGACTTGGGTTGTAGCAGTTGCTTCAACAAAAATCTTTTTCTCGAGAGTCCAAAATTTTGTGCATTTTGTGCAGTACAGCAGAATCTCTTTTGTACGCAACTCCTTTATCCGTCAAATTCGGCTCCCTTTTTTAAATAAGCATTCATTGCTTTATTAGTAATAAAGTTTATTCGCAAAATTAGATCCCTAATTCTGAAGGAACCTTAGCTCGGTACAGATAAACAAATAAATAAAAATAATTAATCTCTTGTTGTTTATTTTGTGTTTTACAAGAGCTTTGACTGAATTAGAGAACATAAATTCTTATAACTTATTTTAAATATCCAAAGCAAACTCTAGCATTCATAGTTGTATTTTGACTTCTCTTTCAGTCTGATGAGAGATTAATCCGAGCTGTTAGAATAGAATGGCTTTCTGGCTTGGTTTGCATCCAAAAAGATAAAGGTTAGTTTGTT
>JAESIW010000109.1:826043-871135 GCA_016802295.1 Brachionus rotundiformis
TTGTTCAATGATTAGACTGCACCTGGGATATTCTATATGTGCATGGCGCCTTTATTCGCTTAGTGAATCAACAACGCTTGTTGAGGCTAGATTTATCTAATTTGAGTACTAGGAGATTAAGAGGTGACCGAATTCAGAATTCAGGGGTTCAAATTGCTTAACAATTATGAAGAAATTAAATTTAAAATCAATTTTATTCTTAATATTTGTGGTCAAAGATATGAATTAAGAAGAAATAGCTACTGTCTAACTCGTGAACGAGTGAAAAATTGTCTTAGTAAAAGAATAAAAGAGATAAAACTTTTTTAGTAAAAGCTTAGAATCTTGATTTTTTTTAAGCGAAGTTTGATATTTGGATGCCCAAACTAATAGAAGCAACTGCTACAACTCTTTAGGGCTGTGTTTAGACTAACCCATAAGCTGGAGTTAAAACTACTACAACTTTTAAAAATTTATATTATTTTCCATTCATAATCAAAAATTAAATGTCAACTTTTAACGCATATTCAAGATATTTACTCAATTTTTATCAAGGCAAGATGGTATAATATTTTATTTTTCCAAAATTGGCTGACCGGTGGCACTGCCGCGGGTCAGTCCTGTTTATTAAATAATAAATAAAAGAGAGTTCGAAAGCTGCCGAAATGACGGTTGGCAGCTTATATTTATATGCGCGTGTCGCATGGCCGGTGCGTAATCACGTTTTACGGTGATATGCGCCTGGAAGGCGCGTCGGCTGGGTTAGCAGCCGATGGCACATACGACACGCAGATATTGAACATTGATTTCGCCCAATTCACCATCAGGACCAGGGCGAAGAAGCGACGCATTGATTGTGCACTGTTCGTCGCGAATCTTGTCCATTTTGCGCGTCCTTTTCTCCATAATCCGAGGACCGCCATATTGTCCACGTGTAAATGTTTGTTGCGTGGGAAACTGTTCCGGAATACGAATGGGATGAGCGAGGCTGCCCCTTCATTAAAGAGTATGGCTTCAGTTGGAGCTGGAAGTGAGACATCCCGTCCCGACTTCGCGTGTACTGCCCCAAGCCCGTACTCTGAAGCATCGGTGTACCAGTGGTCTTCTGGCTCCCGATAGTTTGTTTTAAAATTAAACCTACTTATCTTAACAATGATATCCATAAACCACCAGTACTGCCTTCGAGTGACTGGGGTCATCTTAAGAAAGAGGTTAACTAAGGGACTTACCTTACCCGCGAACGAGAGGTAATAATTTAAGTAGCCCCTAACTCTTTGTAGCATCTTACCCCTGGGATCTGATGTCAAGAGGGCTTCGGTCATTTTCTTAACGAAAAGAGAAGCTTCGGGAGATCTTTCGATACCTAAACCATCCCATTCCGCCCCAAGGAACCTTATTCTCTTAACCGGTTTTAAGATGGACTTTTTTGCGTTTATTACCCACCCTGCGTTTTTAAGTTTTGCCCTTAGCTCGTTTATAAAGGACTGGAGCTTATCCTTATCTTTGTGAGCTATGATAAGGTCGTCAAGGTGACCATAAGTGAATTTAGTGAATTTCTTGACGAACCTTAATTGCAGTTTAGCAGCATCTGCTGCACGTAGGGGGCAATGGAAAGTCCAAAGGGCATCCTTCTGAATTGATAGAAATTCCCACCATACCCAAAAGTGGTTATAAACCTAGATTTTGGGTGTACAGGAACGTTGAAGAACGCCTGTTTAAAGTCCAGTTTGGTATACCAAAGATGCCTCGTCCACTTCATATCTGAGGCGGCTTGGTAAACCGATTTTAACTGGAACTTAGGTGGGTCTATTATCTTGGTTAATGCCGAAAAATCGGCAATGGGCCTAACTTTGGAGCCGGGTCTCTCAACGAGAAAGAAAGTTCCGCAGTAACGGGGTGGCTTAGTGTAGCTTACCTCCTCAATTATTTCTGCTTTCAGCAGGTTGTTAATAACTAAGTCCCTAACTTCATCAGATTCCTTAATCTTTTTGCGGAAACCTAGAGTTCTGGCCGAACCTTTATTAGCCCAGATTCTGAGGCCATCTTTTAACTTATTGAATAGGGCTCTAGGTACTGGAAATTGGCTATTGAACTTCCTAATATCGTTGGGGGGTAAGAAGTAGGTGTCGACGTCAATTTCGGATGCTCTGAGCTTATCCTCTCTTAGCGCGAACTGCTGGAACCGAAGGGATTGGTCTCCAGGCGATGTAGGTATGGCAGGAGGATTGCCATTATGATTTGGCGCGTTGGGGTTTGGAGGCAACCCTGGTTGCTCCAGTGACCCCTGGTTAGTTTGGTTAGTATCGTCTAAGGGATTATGAAGATCTTCATTTAGGGGCTCATCCTCCTCAATTTCTCCCCAACCTCCCGATTCGACAAAGAAATATGATGCGGTTAAAGAATCCCAAAAATAATGCCTCGTGATAGGGAGATTCCAAAATTCATTTATTCCTTTTTATTTTTGTCTAGATCATATAAAAATTTAAAAAAAAATTAAATTAAAAATGTTAAGCTATGATCAAAAAAATCTATAAATTTCTTTTTTTGCTTTTAAAAAAAAATAAAATATTAAAAATGCTCTTAGCTCATTTATTGATATATTAAGAAATTAATTTAGTTTTAAATATTTAATTAGAAACAAATAATTAAAATAAAATCAAATAATTACAAAAAAAATAAGAACTCAAATCATTAGAATTGAAAATTAATTAATATAAATATATACAGTTTTAAAGTTCTGGGCTAGAAACAAAATAGTCCGGTGGCCAGTGGGCACCCATTCCCACATCGACCGATATTCTTAACCTCTATATTTATATTATATATATATATATATAGGAACAAATGATAAAAAAGACTAAACTAAAAACAAATATACAAAAACAAGTCAGTATTCAGTAGACTTAAAGCTAAGCACTTCCAACATGGCAATCTCAAAGTCAGCCTCTGTGCCGAGTATGTTGTTGTTGAAAGTGTCACACACGCCGCTTCGGCCGTAAATCAAATCACTGTTGATCAGAAGACCAACGCCTTTCTCACATCCACCGCCGACAATCAACTTGTCACTGTCGGCGTACATGAACATCTCTTGAGCGCTGGTGGTCTCTGTCTTGCTGGTCTTGCCGACCCATTCGTACTTTTCGACTTTGGGCGCCAGCTCGAACAAAAAAGTCTCCCCATTGCCGAAAAATCTCGGCAATAGAGTTCTCTGTTTGGCAATGCGCTCCGACCACGGCCTGGAACAAAACGCGCCAAACACCGAATTGGTCGTAGTCTTGACCACTAGTATGGTCGATTGGTAGAACTCGATCTTATCGAACAGAGTCATCAGTCTGCAGCCGTGTATATTGGTCGAGTAGGTCAATTGGAGCTCGAGTATTTGGTACCTGCTCGGCAGCCATCGCCACAGAGTTGTTATTTGCTCGGGGCTAAGGACGTCCGAGCCGATGGTCTCGACCGAAAAGGAGGGCAGGTTGAGGTGACTTTGCGGATGATGGTGGTGGTAGAACGAGTGCGAAGAGCCGCTTTGTGAGTTCATGTACCATTTTTTGGACGGAGTTACCAGCTTTTTGAACGGGCTAGTCCACGAGGAGGCCTTGCCGCCGGCGGGCACCTGAGACGCGGCGGCTGATTTTTGATTGAGCGAAAGTACGCTTAGTTTTCGGTGATTTTCTTCCAGGTCTTGGATCAGATGGGACTTTAGGAACGGACCGAGAATGGCCGAGTAGATTTTTTTCTTATAATCGGCCTCTGGTCGCGCGTTTTGGTTCTTGTTCGAGCGCATTTTTTTGATCGCCTTCTCCTCCGACTGGAACACACTGTCTATGTCTTTGCGGCTCATGTTCCGGTAGCCGAACGCTGTCTTAAGCATTTTGTCCATTGGTACCGGTATTTTGGCACAAAAGTCGCGCATACAATTCACTTTAAGCGATATTGACCTGCCCGCCATCGACTTGTAGAACCAGTCGAGTATGGCCAGGCCGAATCTGTACAGAACTTTTTGTCCTTCGAGCAAAAAGCAATCGACTATGTTTAGCACGTAGTCGAATGGCAAATACTCGAATATCCACCATTGCCAATGGTCTAGCACATCGAAGCATTTTTCTGTGTCATTGGTCTCTTTGTAGAGTCCTTCGAGCAAGTGTTCGTAGGAGTTGAGGGCGTACTTTTGGGCAAAGCGGCGAAATACGTAGTTGGTAGTGATCCAGTGTATGTCGGTTTGGGTTATTTTGTTGTTGGACTCGACGACGGAAAGCAGGCACGCAAAGCACTCTTGCTCGGTCATGTAGTGGAGAAAGAGGCTGGCAAGCGGGGCAAGGAGCGGCGCGAACGTGATGTCCGGGTGGACAGTGGCCAGCACGTTTAGCAGCCGACAGACGGCCTCTTTGCCAGAATCGTTCAAATAGTAGAAGCACAAGTGCTCGCGGTCGACAAAGTCCGGCAGCTCGGCCTTCAGCTTCAAATGCTTGCCGAACAGGACGGATATTTTTTGGCTGTACTTTTCCATGGTTAGTTTTGCCTGGCTGGAGTCGGCCGGCAGCAATATGCGTTTCCATAGAAACTTGCGCACTGCTTGGTTCGGCTCTCGGGCCGACGTGCGAAAGCTGTCCTTGAGCTTGGCGTGCTCTATTTGGTCCTGGAATAGCAAGTCAAAGTCTTCGCGCACATTTACATTGTTGTACTCGTTTGGAAAGTTGGCTTTTTGCACCAAACTCCAATTAAAGCAACTCGTTTCATTCTTATCCAGTTTTATCATTATATATTGTTATTTTTTTTTTGTTTTTTTTTTTTACTATCTATCTATAAAAATAAATTAAATTTTTTCTATATAAATATTTTTTTTCAATCAGTGTTTTTTCTGTAAAAGACGAAAAAATAATTAATGGCAGCTGAATATTTCCAACCTGACTTTCCAGAATGGTAACGATTAAAGAATGCTAATTTATGTTCGTTCAACACCAAACTCCAGGTTCTTCAAATTGTTCAGTTCAATTGTTTGATTGCAGATTTACATTAGTTTTGATTTTTGAATAAAATTTGTTGCTTGTTTTTTTTGTTTATTTAATTTAATTTAATAAATCTTAAAATTATAAATTATTACAATTTAGAGTATGTTTTTAAATATGTTCAAGTCGGATTTGGGACTGAAACGCACAATAGCACAATATTACGCATTTAATTCTTAAAAATAGTTTAACCTAGTTCTTGCCAGCAGTTGAAGACGCTCAGAAGCAAAAACAAATCTGGTATATATATATCAATATTTAGTCATGGTGGATAGCTTTGTTAAAAAGGTAAACGTACAACTAAGTGCGTGAGAGAGTGCGTGAGTTAAAGTTTAATTATAATAAAAATTAAAATTTAGGTGAGATAATTTCAAAATTTGATTTTGATTTTTGGACGCTATTTTTATGAACTACAATAGGTTGGCTTCAGACGAGCGGCACTTTTTCATTCAAATTCTAGTGACACAACAAGCTTTCCCTTTGGGCTTGCTCATGCACATAATATGTCAATCTTATTCCCATTAGATATTTTAAATAAAATTTATTGAATAAGAATTTAATTATTTTGTTTTACTATAATTAAAAGTTTAAAAATTAAAAAAAAAATTCTTCACATCTTATCTTGATGATAATGGTGTAAATACCTCAAAAGTGCGTTTGAAGTTGACAACTAATTTATGATTATGAGCAAAAAAAATAAGATAAATTTTTAATAGTAAATTTTTTAGTAAAAATCTAACTTATCTTTTTAATTTTTATTCCAATAAAAATAAATCAATTTTAAAACAATTTTTCACTCTTTCACGAGTTAGACAGTAGCTATTCCTTCTTAATTCATATCTTTGACCACAAGTATTAAGAATTAAATTTAATTTTTTATTAAATTTAATTTCTTCATAATTGTTAAGCAATTTGTACCCCTGAATTCTGAATTCGGTCACCTCTTAATCTCCTAGTACTCAAATTAGATAAATCTAGCCTCAACAAGCGTTGTTGATTCACTAAGCGAATAAAGGCGCCATGCACATATAGAATATCCCAGGTGCAGTCTAATCATTGAACAATACAATAGTTTAATAATCTCGCTACATGAATACTTAAATGCTTTCTTGATTAAACTCAACATCCTATTTGCTTTAGCTGAAGCGTTTTTGACTAGTGTATCCCATTTTTAATTGCTGTTTATCTACTAAGAGTCTCATAATAAAGCAAGCTGTAGTATTCGATATAGGGCAAAAAAGAAGGTTGGACTAGTTAGTTGTTACCATTTGTTAGTCAAGAAGTGGATATTTATTAATAAAGTAATATAAGTAGTTACACAACACATGGAGAGTGACTACCGCTATTAGCTAGTGAAGAGATGTTGCAGCCTGGTTCATTTAGTCTATCTAGAGCAGCTTTGAAACCTTCAGTAGATTAAGATGTTTCCACATCTTCTAATACAGTTTAAAAAAAAGCGTTCACTACAGCTGCAAAATCATTTCTAGCTTCAGCTTGGAGAAGTTCTCTCTTGATTCGGTTGCCTCTTAATGCCGGGAGTGGACCTTTGATTACTCATTTATTTTCCAGATTTATAGCCAGGCTTACTAATTCTAATCCAAACACTAATTTGTACATTTCAATCAAATCCTCTCTGACCCTTCTTTTACCAAATCTTATCAAGTCCACTCTAGCCAGCCTCAATTCATACGAAAAACTTTTTAGCGATACAGGGATCTTTGTTGACCTTTCTTGCACTTTCTCTAAAACATTCTCATCTCCTTTCATTTGGATTCCATAACTGAACTGATGTGTAATCAGCATAGACGTATAAAGTCTTACCGACAACTTCTCCTCTCTGCTTGTAAATGTTCGTTTTAACATTCCTAGAATTCAACTCGCTTTCACACGTACACTTGAGTCCACTTCAAATCTTATCCACTGTCCATATTCATTATTAAACTTTTTTATATTAGTTTTTCCTACATTACCAACTTCAGTTTACTTAAATATCTATAATTTACAGTGATATAGAATGATCTGATAACAAAGTTTTAGCATTCAAAACAGAGTACTTTAACTTTGTCAAGAAGTGGACATTTTTAAATGAACTTTTTATTTTAGTTGGACTATATAATTATAGGTCATAAGCCACGCATCTCCAGATCCTAACAGATTCGGTTCCTATAAAAAATGAAGATTTTTAATATTACAGATATAAGTAATTTAAAAATATTTTTGCTCCAAAGTTGTAAAAAGATAATTGAATAATTAAAAAAAATTTATCTGTCAAGTATCTTTTTTATAGAAATAAAAATAAAAACAAAATTTCCTCTTTAGATACTGAAATACCTAAAAATTAAAAATTAAACATATTCTAACATTATTTTATACCAAATTGGTGTTATGATATTATAATCAAATTTAAAATTTGAGAAATTTTCTACACAATTTCAAAACATTCTTCAAAATTTTCACACCCAATTTTGCTCTAGAAATCTTATAATACCTAGCATCTTGGTCTAGCAAAATATTTTTCCAGAATAATTTTCATTTTATTTTGTAGCTTTCAAACTTTTTTGCCAACTTTTTGTTTTGCTTAAAAATTAAATTAAACATGGCTTTGAAAATAAACTTTTTAATAATAAAAGAATCTGTTAATTTTTTTATTAATCAAAGAACAATTTACCATAAATTTTGCTCGATTTTTAACTATTATAAAAATTTATAATTCAAACCCATTGTTTAATATATTCAAAGTTTATAAATCAAAAATAAACATATCAATAGAATCTATTTTAATATAATTTTGTTTCTTGTGAGAAAAAACTTTCTAAATTTTCTACTTTATATATTTAGAAATAACTCTTGAAGGAAAAAATTAATTAATATTTAAAAAATTTGTCATTTAATTGTGTACTTTTCGAATTTTGTAGAAATTTCTAACTTCGAAGCTAAAACCAACAATGCATAAAATTATGGTAAAAATAAAATTAAAAATTTAGTATAAAATTAAAAGTTAGTCGTGTTCTAATAATGTTTAAAAAACTGTGCTGTCAGTCTATAAGCATTTTGAAAAAAAATTAGATAAAATTAATAATCTTAACCAGATTTGGGACAGAAATTTCAGGTAAAAGAACTGTTGTTTTTCTTAATTCTTTTTACATCAATGAAATAAATTTCTAGTAATTATTACGTCTTAAACTTAAAAATACTTTTTTAAATATTATTATATACCAATTTGATGGTATGATGTTTTGATTATAAAAAGGTAATAAATATTCCTTTGCTTTCTCTTTTATGATGATTAAATATAATATTTCAAAAATTTTTTAATTGCAAGTATTTTAGACAGCTTGAATAAATTCTTCATATTTTAATCCATATTTATCTATTTGACATGTCTCCAAATTGAATTTTTTTCTGGCAGCAAATTTATTACATGGAAATAAAGACTTTATAAGTTTATTTAGGTCAAAGTATGGATTATATATATTGTAGTTTATAATTTAAAATTATATTGGAATTTTATTAAATAAATTAAAAAAATATTTAATATTAGACAAAAATGCTTTTTATAAAAGTCTAGCCTTGATTAACTCAAATTATATCACAAAAAATGTAGCAAAATAACTTTATTATAAATAAAAATATCTACAATTAAGTTCAATCTATTCTAGACTTAATCTTAAAGTAATCTGCTTAGTTTCCAGTCCAAATAAATACAATCAATAAAAAAAGGGATTTAATTTTTTTAATTAATTCAAAATAAACATCCAAATTTGGCAACAATTAGCTACATTTGATTACTTTAAAAAAATAAATTAAAAAAAACACTCTAAACTCTTTATAACCAAACCTGGCACGGGTCTCATTCTGATAAATTCATTTGGCAATATTTTTCAAACAAATGATTATTATTTTAATTGAAGATTAGAATAAAAGCATGATCATTTAATCATTATTTTTATTTTTAATTAAAAGCATTCATAAAGTTCATTAAGTTTTTTGTATATAAATTAAGCTCAATTAATTTTTCAAGCAACCGGATGTCTTTGAATTTCCAATGCACTCTTAAACTGGCTTCTAAGCTTTCGCCAATTTTCAGGGGTTAATAGGGTTCGACAAAAAAATCAATATAAGGTTTAAAAAGGGTTTTCTTAATCTCAATAAAAAGTTCTTAATGCATAAAAAAAATATATAAACTTCTTAGGGACATATTTAGTTTAAACAAGTCATTTAAAAATTATATAATATGGACCTTTAAAAGGTTTGCATTTGGTAAATCCTAATAAATCAGGTTTCAGGTAATAGATTTTACCAAAAAAGTTTAACTTTTGTCATGGATATATATTGGCTAGCTTTAAAAAATACTCCAAAAAAATAAAATTTAAATTATACTCTCAAGAATTGACAAGTCAAAACAAATTAATTTTTTTTCTAAATTTATTTCATTTTTTAAAGTCAGGTAATAAATTAAATTCATGGTAAAATATTGAATTTATTACTTAGATTAGAAAAAAAAAAGTTTATTTGGTAAATATTAATTTTTATAAAATGGTTGTGAAAATCCATCAGCTTAATAAATGGAGTAAATATTTATTTAAAGCAAAATTGACACAATAGTCAATGGCTACTTTAAATTTTTTTGGTTTTTCCCTTAGAATATTCTGGTTTCTTTGAAAAGAAGATCCAGTAGAGAGCCGCAATTATCTTGAACCAATTCTTTTCTATTTACTTTATAGGTAATAAGAATTCTAAAAACAAAAAGCCAAGCTCGAAAAGTTTTGCATCTTGAATATAAAAACCACTTGTAAAAAAATTGTATGGGTTCGATAAAAGTCTGGTTTTGTAGCCATTCTTTTTTAAATTCAATTCTTAATAGCAAATTATTTAAATTAAAAAAAAAAGAATTTTTTATATAAACCTTGTTAACAAGGCTTAATTGGCCATTTCCGAGTGGCACTCACTCAAAAACAAACTTCGGTTACTTAATCAACTAAAATGGTCTCTTTTTTATTCTCATAGTGAATTTTGCCAGTAAATATTTACCAATTCTACATGATATTATTTGCCAAATAGATTTAAATTCAATATTTTTTCAAAATGATTTTGGTACATTTCTAGATCTCATCAGTATCTAAAATTGGAAGGTTAAGAATCTCAATTTGAAAAAATGGGGACAAAGTTATTGGGTTGAGTTGGTCAATGCCCTCTCAGTTGCTATAAACCACCGAATTTAGGCTTTAACAACTTAGAATATCTGAGAAATTAATTTTAATTTAATTTTTAATAAAACAAAAGTTTATAATTATTTTTGTTACTGTTTCTATTTGTGACAGAAAAATATTTACATTGAGTAATTACGCCGAAGTCTGTTAAATGTTGAGTGTTAATCAGCCGAGGAAAATTTATAAAAAATTTATTTAAAAAAAATACAGAGCTGTGGGCATGATTCATGAAGGCGTCAATTTGATTTGAATCTTCTGGCAAACATTTACCAATTTAACACTCAGGTGAAGATTAAGTCTAAAAAAAGTAAAATAAAATAGATCTATTTTGTTGTAAATATTTATTAAATTAAAAATAAAACTTTTGAAAATTTGATATTATTTGTCAATTTGGATTAGTGTCGAATTAACGAATTAGATTATATTATATATATAAATTGGCAGCTCACTTCACAAACTTTTCATTAACTTTTTAAAGTAAAAAAAAACAAATTATAAATTTAGGCTTTATTGTTTCAAATTTTTATTTTTTTGTCTTAATCCCATTTTTAGCATTTGGAAAAAATAAACTCTATTTTTTCTATATTTTTTTTTATAATATGATTCCAGGATGAAAAATCACCCTGTCAAAATTGATTACATAAACAGATTAGCACTCTAAAACAGGACAAGTCTCACCGATCTATTAATACTTCTTTTGTTATTTAAACAATTAAAATTTTATCTTCCCTTAGGGATCAGTTGTTTCTAAGACTTCATAATGCACATTACCAGGTATTTATTAAAAAAAAACCTAAACATTTTATAAAAATCTAGAAATTATTGTTATTTTATTTTGTTTTTATTTAAAATAAAATGATTAGTAATTAAAAATGAAAAAAACACAACTTGTCCTAATCGTTTTAGCTCTATTGACATCAATAGATACCAAGAACCTGTTCAATGAATTTCTCACAGATGACAACGAGCTGTCGCCGATAGAGACCAAGAAAACAAATGCCGAGCTAAAAGACAATTCCAAGCTGATTGTAAACATTCTTTACAGGGACAGGCCAGAAAAACCCAAGGGAGCCAAAAACCAAATAGTTTACTCCACAGTGATGAACAATTCTGACCCATGTGGCAAAAATGTGTGCAAGTCCAACCAAGTGTGTGTGAACAGGAACAACAAAAAGTATGAATGTGTACAAAGACCCAAAAGGAGTAAAGTACAGGGCACCACCAAGACAACAAAAATGTCCACATCCAAGCGAATTTCACCGCTTGCGCCTGGTTGCACGGCTTTGGGACTCACAATGCTCAAAGTCAGTCTATACGAGTTTTTCGACAGCCTGAAAGCGGAGGAAAAGAGCCAAATAGACCGGATAAATTCCATAGAATTTTCTTGTCCAGAGCCTGTTTGTCGGCTCTTTTCCCAGCTCGACTTCAACCACAATCGAGCTCTTGACCGACTGGAATTGTCAAGAATAAGCGACTACTCTTCGGATGTGTGTATTGGCGATCTTGCCGGTACATGCGATCACAACTCGGACAATTTGGTCACTTTTGAGGAGTTTTGCTCTTGTTTCCAAGGCATTAAGTCAAAGTGCAGATACACAAGACTTCACCAGGACATAAAAGACGTCTACATTCACCATTTAAACAGCTTTTTCTCAAATATTACACTATCACTCAAGTCCTACGCACCAATATGTGATGCCGATGGCTATTTTTTGCCAAATCAATGTGACAGTAAGGTTACTTGCTGGTGTGTGAGCAAAAATGGAGAGCCTATAGAGCACACTTTGAGCGATATTAATCAAACTCCCATAGATTGCAAGCTATTTACCTGAATTTTATTTAGTCATTTTTATTATTTAAAAATCATGATTGGATTTAATAAATTTCGAATTTGAAGTATTTTTTATGTTTTAATTAATTTTATTCTGTTAATTTTGTTTTATTTTTTAATTTGAATGTATTTTTATTTAATAAACATTTACCTTAGAATTTTTTTTTATTTTAGTTAAATTAATAAAGATAGTTGTTCAAAATTTTTAATTAAAAATGTAGAGCTTAATTTTTGTGATCTAAAAGTTTATTAATTTAATGGCGTTTTAGTTTTATAAATGCTGGAGACCTTAGACCTCATTAATTATTACCAGACCAAGTTTAAATTTGCTCCAAAATTGGTATAATTTATAAAGAAAAATCCGGTTGTTTTGGTAAAATCAGCATCTAGAGAGAAATATGTTTCCAATTTTGTCGGCTTATTCAAAAAATATTGAATAAAAGCTCTCATTAATATAATTCTTAGTTTTTGTCTAGAGGCAGTTTTGTTTAGTTTTAATTGAATTTTAGCCATTTGTCTTTTTAATTTGTTAAGAAATTTTTTGTTTTCTTCAAAAGTTTAGAGAAGCTTTAAGAAAATATGGAAGTCTTAGAACAGCCGAGCAATATTAACTTTTATTATTTAAAAGTTATATTTTCAATTATACAAAATCTTCAAAGATATCTTTATTTATTGTTAATAGATTTTGGAAAAAGAGAGCAAAATAAAAAAACATTTAAAAACAAAAATAAAGAATCAAATTTTCGTTTAAAAATCAAATAAATAAATAAAAATACTGTATTTAGATTTAATAATTTTCAAATCTAAATTAGAACTTAAACGAAGAATAAATGTTTCATTTTAGCTTATTAAATGAATAAATATAGTAAATAATTAATAAAATTGAGGACAAAAGGGACATTACATCTGTCACTCATTAAAAGTTAAATTAAGCATCTAAAATTTCTTTTGTTTATTTAATGCTAGAGCGGTCAAGTATTGTAGTAAGGGACATATTTATTTTTATTTATCTTAACTATTTATTTATCTAAAAAAATTCGGATTTAATTTTTTAAAATAAAAATTTTATCACACTAATTTATCTTTATTCAGATTCACAGATGGCCATTTTTAAGCTACATGAACATTTAAAATAAGATCTTTAATCTAAAAAAATTAAAATGATAAAAGATTTCAGAAGCGATGACATACTCCCATCTTTTTGGTAGCGATTGGTTTGATTCTTTTTCGATTCTTTTTGGATTTGTGTAGATTTTTTCCGTGAAGAAATGTCGGGTCAGTTCGAGTCCTAAAATGACAGTTTTCTTTGCAAAGCTTAGCTAAAATGCACCAAGTGATTGGTTCGGTGACCTGTGCGGCATTTTTCCTTGGTAAACATCCAGAATTAATACCCATAGATTTGGTAAATTTTTTAACTAGCTTTAAAGCTGATTATGGATTATGGATTATGTTGGTAATTCTAACTTTTCAAAATTTGTCTGGATTATTCCCATTTTTGTTTTTAAATTGCTGCTTCTTTGCTTATTTTCCTCAGCTAATTTTGTCATATTGCCATAATTTTAACTTTCTTCTATCAGGTACCCTTTTTAACTTTCTAATCTTTCTTCATACTCAAATTTCGGGAATGATGAACCATTTTTCCTTAGCTTGTATTTCGAATATTGTTTGCCCCATGGATGGTAAATTAAAAATCAAGGCAGGAACATTCGAATAAAGATTTAATGATGGCCATAAACCATTCTTGTCTTTTACTGACCAAAATTCACATAAAAAAGCCAAAAAATCTACATCACTACATTTTTGCTACTAGAATCCAAAAATATAAAAAGAAAAATTTGATGGTAATGAAAATATTGTCAAATTAATTAAAAAATTGATTAAGCATAGAAAAATAAGTTTTATTATAATTAAATAATTTTAAAATTAAATTGTTGTGTCCCATTTCAAAAAATTTGGTAAGGCAATTATTTATAAAAAATAAATAATATTAAAATTTATCAAATCTTTGATTCTTTTCAAGTGGACTATTACGCAATTTATCAATTGTGTCAAAATAATATCCAAAAATATTTAATAATTTTAGAAGATAATTTTTGAATAATTGGTTTACATTTTTTAGAATTGAACAAAAAATTGCATTGTCTTTTAAACATGGAATTTCTAGATCTTTATTTTGAATAAATAAAACAAAATCAGTAAACAAAATATCAGATGAACAAAAAAATTGATAAAGAATAGAAAAATTTCTTTTAGAATTGTGATTGATTTTTTTAGTGATATCTTTTTTGTCAACATGATTATTCAATCCATATGGATTTTTTAGACATTTGAAGTATTCATGTTTATTAGATCTTTTGTATGTGTTTAGATTTTTAAAATCTAACACAAACACAAATGATAAATTAATGATGCAATTGACTACTATAAAATGAGCTTATTGATAAATTTTTTCTCATTCAATAATTTTTAGTTAATTCATTAATTTTTCCAAAATGGGTTCCAGATCATCAAGATGCAATGAATGCTGTGTTTGTACACCAGTCTACGAGCCAGTTTGCGCCCCTGTTTGTGCGCCAGTTTGTGATCCATGTCCACCAAAGCGGTCCTGCTGCAGACGTTCCAAAAAGTGCTGCTGCTGTACCCCTGTTCAATATTACTATTAGCATGATACCTTAAAGATGTAAATAAAATAACATTTATCTAAACCTTTTTTAAAAATAAATAAAACCAAGATACTAATCTACAATCTTTTATTTAATGATAACAATATTTAAGCTACGGCGGGTTTTCTCACCAAACGAAAATCAATCCAGGAGTCGCTGTCGCACAGCGACCCATTGAGTGCGAAATGCTCTAGTTGGTTGATTCTCGTCAGTTGTCTGACAATTCTGGTGTGGTACCCTCGTATGCCCTTCTCTAGACCAGATTGTAGCAATTAACTTAAGTTAAACCATCAATTATCTTAAAATATTTGACTAGATCCTCTCTGGCCCAGAGTGGTGAGTCCCAACTTCTCTAGCCTCTTCTCATATGAAAAATGCTTAAGTGATTTGACCATGACTTGAAAGATAACTGTCCTAGTACCATATTTGCTCTTTTTTAAGTGCCTAAGACTGAGCCTTGAGGCACACCACTTAATACTTCTAGCCATTCTTGATCAACGCCCTGTGTAAGACTTTGTCAAAGGCGTTGGAAAAAATTCATGATTACCATTATCTAAGCAAGCTTTGATTGAGAGCCTCCGTAACTGGTTCGATTGTCTCTAGCAAATTGGCTAAATATGATTTATCAAAACAAAACCATGTTATTCCCTTGCCGCCATGTTACCCTGTTCAATAATACCATTAGCATGATCGGTAAAAACCTTATTTATCATTAAATAATGCCAAAACAAAAATCTGCAATCCTTTTTTTATTTTTTAAAATAAATAAAATTATAAGATTTTAATTAGAGTTAATAATAAATGATAAATTAAGTAGAAATAACAATTATTTTCTTTTTTAAACTTAATTTTAAACCAGGCCCGACTAATTTTAATTATTTTGGCATATTGGGAGTTGTTAAGTTTTGTTCTTATGGTTATAAATTTTCGCGAAATTTATTTATAATATTTTTTTTTATAAAGAATTCTACAAATTGCCTCTAATCACACGGTTAAGTTGGAAAATAATTCTATAGAATTATAATTGGAGCTTGAGTTTTTAAGATATTTTTCACGAATAATTTTTTATTAAAACGCTATATCAAAAAATCTTTTCAAATTTTTTATTGTTTTGTTGAAAATATTTTTCTCAAGGATTTTTAGTATTTTTGTCAACCTATAAATTTTTCATCAGATTTTACTTTTAAAATTTCTAAAATTCTAAATTTTAAATTAAAATTAACTAAATATCTAGAGATAATGCTAAGTTGACTATTTTTCAATTATCTAATTAATAAACTCGAATTTAAAATAGTTTTCATTTATTTAAACCTCATTGCCAAGGTTTTAAAAGAAAAATTAGTATTTTAAAATTAATTAATAACAAGTTAAGCATGTTACTGGGAAACTTGGAAAAGCGTCGGTAAATTCCTTTAACTTTTTTCTACAACAAGCATAATAAATTTCATATTTAAATTTAGAAAAAAAATTTTAGTATTTTTTTATAATTTCTTATCTATTCAAATAGGCAATTATTTTTCAAACATTTCTCTTAATTTGAGCCTAAAAAAGAGAGCCATTTTTTAAAATAATTTAAGCAATGATTATAAATTTATGTAATTTGTCTATTATTAAAACCGAATAGATTTTATTTATAATAAATCTTTATTCATAAAATTATTAAACAGAAATTCAATCAATAAAAATAGCTTTAGACTTTGAGGCCTTGGGTAAGTTTTCTAGAATAATTCCCATTTTTGGAAAGTGGTTCGCGGCCATCTTAGCAACATTTTGGCCAACAATGCTTGAATTTAAGGTTTACTTTAGTCTAACCAACAACATGAGCTTTTTGCCTTTTAAATTAGCTCCATAATTAGAATAATATTTTATTTTTAAATAAAATTAACATATGAACAGTGTTTTGGAGTTTTTTTCTCTTTTTTTTTACCTTCAAGTCAATAATTAAAAAAGTAATCGAAGTATAAATGAGAGTTTTATTGCTTTGAGGCTTTGTTTTAATAGATCTATTAATTAGGTGTTCGATTTAGCCCTGAGATTATGTTAAAATTCAAGATCCTCTAAAAAGTCCATAATTAATTATTCACTATCCGAATGGTTAATTTTTTTTTTTAATTTTAGAAAATAAATTAGATTTTGGCAAAAAATCAAGGCTTTATAAGATTAAACTTCAAAGTCTTCAAACATAAAAATAATCTAATGAAGATCATATCTTTTTTTATTTTTTTGACATTAATGTCACCAAGAATGGCAATTTCCAAGTGCATTTATCTTTTTTATATAATTTTTATTTTTTTTAAATTTGTTTTTCAAATTCATGATATGAGATGGGATCAAAAAAATAATTAATTTGGTAAGCCCAGGTTTAAAAATAGGTGTGCTTGTTAATATAATAATAACGCTGCTTATTTTAGTTAATAGTTTTGATCAAGGACTCATACTCATTTAAATTTTTGCATAATTTGGTTCATTATTTCAAGCTTTGGTATTTTAGAATCCAGAAGGAGCTCTATTGGCAAAAAAAGATAAACTTTTGATTAAATATTTATTTAGGGACATTTTGAAATAAATTAAATGTCAAATTTGAAAAATTTTTTTGTTGAATTAAACTGAATTAAGCACCTAGAGTTGTAAAATAGAGATAAAATTTTATTAAGTGATATGAATTTTTTCTAAAATGTTGGTAAGAGAAAGCAAGAACGCTTAGCAACTGAACTGATCGAGACAAAATTATGCAAGCCAAATTATAAACGCTTCAGATGCCATTTGTCAAATTTTACCAAGCGTTTAAATTAAAGATACATTACACTTTTTAACCATTTAGCTAGATTTTTTTGTCTTTTCATTTAATGATAAGGAATTTTTTAATTAAATTTAAGTCACCATAAAAAAGTGTTAAACGGGCTTTGAGAATGTAAAATGTGAAATGTTGGCTCATTTTTATCACGTGAAACACGTGACCAATCTGGCAATTATAATAATCATCTAATGTATATGCTAATTTAGCAAAAAAATTTAAAAAAAAAAAGTAAAAAAATCAATTTTTTAAGTTTATTTTCAATTTTTATTAATTGGCTGTGAATTAATTTTTCTTATATATATTTTTAATTTTATTTTTTATGATTTTGAAAAAAATTTATCTTTAAATTATTTTTCATTTTAGGCTTTTTTTCCATTTTGGTAGACTTTTTTCAGCATGCATTTATAATATCTGGCAAATAGTTTGGACACAGCACGGAGGCCGTCTGATACCAGTCCCACTGAGCCCAAGTACACATCTAATTTTGTCTCATTTGACTCTCACTCAACAAAATTTTGACACATCTTTGTCTAAATAAAGCTCCATGATGAGACCATTGACTTAAGTCATCTATGAATCATCAAAGTACTGTTAAAGTGTTGAGTGTGCTTTTCTCTCTACGACACCTCTCTCAATTAAGAAAAAAATTATGTTCAAAATGAAAGATAGAAAATTTATATAATAAAATAAAAATATAAAAATTTAAATTTAACTAAATTTGATGAATGTAATAGGAAAAAATGCACAGGGGTGCAGCTGATTAGGACTAATTGCGCAATTGTTCGCCAATGTTCTATGCCCTTGTGCCAATGCTAGGCAACATTTCTACATATTTTCCAACTTGAAAATATTTTTTAGATGAGAAATCCCAAAAAGCACTTTTTCGAGACTGTACTTCGGCTCACACTGCTGGCAAGCGTACTTCGGCAAACAAGCATAGATCCATTTATTAGCCACAACCACATAGCTAAGCACGCCTTGTACAATAGCTCCAAGCCCTACTTGGACGAGATTGCTCTGTCCAATCGGTTGAGCTATTTGGTCGCGCCGGCCTCCCTGCTTGTGCCCAATCCGTCCCAGAAAGACTTGCTCACTCTGTTACACGACAACTCTTTCAGCAAAGAGGTGCCATACTTAAAACCAATCTAATCTTTATTTAGACTATTTTTTAGGAAATTATTTTAGGACATAGAAATGGACATTGATTTGCAGACCATACTTGAGCAGGACATTGACTTGGGCATGCGGCCGTCGAGCACCAGCCATCAGAACAGGTCCAAGCAGGTGGAGTTTTACAAGGAGTCGCAGAAAAACGCGGACATACTGGCCACCACGGACCTGTTCGAGCAGAACCGCATTCCCGAGGGCTGCAAGGTCATTGTAGAAGAGGACACTGGCGAGTTTTTCATCATGCTGATGCCCAACGAGTCCAACAAGACAGAGCATGCGCACCAGCAGCCCAATGTGGCCGAGTTTGCGCGCAATTTGCCGCTAAACTCGAGCACCAACTCGACACCCGAGTTCCTCACTCAATTGTCCATAAACACCGAGCTGGAAAAGCTGAACGAAAACCTGGCCATCAATTCGACCAATCTGGACGACACGCTGACCAATCTGGACTCGGAAAACCTGCTCGACGAGAACTGGATCAACCAGCTTCTTGTCGAATCGGACGACAAGGCCGAGTCGTCCCCGTTTGACCAGATCCAGATAAACGATGACAAAATGCTCTCCAAGCTGAACGACAATCAAACCTTTGTGCTCAGTCCGCCCTTTGTCGGTGCCAACTATCTTGCCAATGACACCATCTACAACGACACGGCACAATTCGAGACCATGCTTGACCAAGCCATTTTGGTGCACGAAAAGGACGCTGACCAACGCAGCAAAGAGTTCAACATGAGCACCCTCATTAACCTCATGGACAACAACCACAAAATGAACCAAATAAATGTCACTTTCAAATCTCTGGGCGTATCTAACCAAACGCTCACTAGCGACTATGACAATGCAAAAATTATACAAAATAATTTGCCAAATGATATTGAATTTAAAGTTAGTTTATTTAAATAAAATAAAATTAATTTTTTTTTTTTTTTTTATTTTCGTTTATAAAATTATGTAATTTTATTTAGTTGTGTGATGACTCAGCGAAAAAAAAAACGAAGAAAAAAATAAAAATTTTTTTCTCTTCTTCCAATTTTGCCTATCTTAGGCCCATTAGAAATTGAGAAAAAAAAATGCTGAGTCATTTGATAAATATATTATCTAATATTATTTGTAAAAAAATTAATAAATATGTTTTTAAATTTTGAATAGAGAGAGGCAATAGAGAGTGAACCTCGAGCAACATTGAAGTATAATGCCAGTGCGTCAAGCAGTCTGTCCAGTGTACAATCATCAGCATTGAGCGGATTCATCCACAACCACACATATTTGTCCACAAGCAATTCAGAAGAGGACTCGCTGATCAACCATCCATACTCGTACAAGAACAAGCTCAAGAAGATGCTCAAAAATTCGAGCAAGTCGGATGGAGAGCGAAGCGAGAAGCACGCGTCACGTGACCAGCAACTGTTGAGAGAGAACAGCATCGGGCTGAGCCTGAGCCAAATAGTGGAGACGAGCGCGGACGAGTTTAATGACTTGATCCGGGACAAGGCGCTCAATAGCGATCAAATAATAATAGCCAAGGACATCAGACGCCGCGGCAAGAACAAGGTGGCCGCGCAGATATGCCGCAAGCGCAAGCTGGACTCAATTGACTCCCTCAAGGACAGTGTGACCAGACTGGAGCAAAAAAAATCCGTTCTGTGCGCCGAGACTGCCAATTTGCAGCAAGAGGTGACTTTAATTTAGTCCTAAAGTGGTAATTGATTTAAAAAATAAAAATCTTTCTATCCAAGATAAGAGAGGCGACTGCCAAGTTTAACAAGTTGTACCAGGAGGCCATGGGCGGCTCGTTCAATGCCACTGATCCGACCATAGTCTCCATCAATAACTTAAAAGAGCAGCTGAATACCAGAGAGGTGCAGACCAGTGAAATTAAGTCATATGAAACAGATGACTCGAATCAGAGGGATTTGGACAGGTCGTTTGAGGACAATGAGAGTGATGATGAGGAAGATGATGACAGCGATTTGTATGATGATGATGAAAAGGATTCGAGTCTCATTTTGGAGCTTCAAGATACCGGTTATTCAAAAAAAATGAGAAAATTTTAATTTCTAAAAATTGGTGGTGTATAAATTTTAGTTTATTTTGAAATTTTATTTATTTTTTTTTGTTCCATTCTAGCACAGAGATGTTGGCAAGAGTACTTGCCACACTGTGTTGGTTAGTGTTAATAATTAAGGAAGTTTTTTTGTTGGTTTTTTTTCTCCTTTTTTGGTTTTTTCTATTTGTTTTAAAGTTTGTTTATTTATTAGTAGAAGCCGAATTATTTGTTAAATTTTTTTCTTCTGGATTAGACTTTGGTTTAGAGAAAAATCCCAAAATAGTGTGTTGACTATTTTATGTATATAAATAAATAAATTAAAAAAAATGTCTTCTTATTTTTGTTTTGACCACTGCATAATCAACCCCTAACAAAATTCCAATCATCAAGCCTTCTTTTGAAGCGATTCACATTTGGAACAGCAACAGCACTATTTGGTAATTTGTTCTACCTATATTTACCACTCTTTTCACCAAAAAATTGGATCTTTGGAGACATTTTGCCTTTCATGCTGTAGTGCTTTATTTTTTCTTCTCAGATTGCATCTTCTTGATTCATCTTCTTAAGTTTGAAAATCTCATAGCCATTAATTATCTTAAAAAAATTGGATCAAGTCATCTCGGGTCCATCTTGCTTGAAAGCCTCACAATTCCAGCTTGGTTAATCTCTCTTTATATGCCAAATTTTGAATCTCAGTACAGTAAAAAAACAGCTCAATTTGCTGAATAATTGGTAATCCTTCTTGGAAATTTAATTTTTAAGTTCCAGAAATTCAAAACTTAAGTGCTATCTGGATTTCAAATTTTTGACTTAAAAGTCGTAAACTACGTAGTTAATTTTTTTTTGGAATACAATAAAAATTTTTTGTTCCTGGTGGTCTAAAACAAAACTAGGGGTGGTAAACCGGCTCAATTTGAATAACATAAGTATTAAGAAAAAAAATTTTTTTTTTTCAATTTTTTTTAATTGTTTTTTAAGAAAAAATATCTTCTTTTTATTTTTCGGATATAAGCTGTTTAAATACAAAACCGGTTTCCCAACCCTAAACTAAACAACCCTTTAAAAAGTTTTAGTTCTTTCAGACCCGGTAATTCAATAAATTTAATCAATTTTTTTTAAAAATCATACATATTCTGAAAGAGGATAAAATTTCCTACATACTGGTGTATATTTTTATTTTTTAAAAAAGGCAAAAAATACACTTTTTTCACTTAAATCGTATCTTGTCCGAGGGATTACTTAAAAGGCGATTTTTTTTAATAAACTAGACAAAATACTGAATTAATCTATGGTTTTACTTTTTTGAATTTTTGTTTAATTTTTTATTAATAAAGTCTCAAAATAATGTCATTTGATTTAAAATGACATTATTTTACATATAATATTTATTAAAGTATTAATGCGATTTTAAATTTTAAAGATTGGTGGTTGATTATTTCAAAAAAGAATTTGGAAAAAGTTGTTTTTACTTTTACTTGATTGTAACCCAGGGTCTCTGTTTAGTCAGCATTCTTAATAAACAGCTTTGGCAAATCTGCTTTGCCAATTGATCTTCCGCTACCATCTATTCATAAGACGTAAGAAAATTTGCCACCTTTGAATGATATGGTTGAACAGGTACACATGAAGCACAATATATTCTTCTAATAATAAAAGAATAGCCCAATATGCTGCATTATATTGGTAATTCTTGGTTGAAATTTTAGAACATATGCAGGCACTTATCAATATTGAGAGAAAAACTCAAAATTATAACAGTGACAAAGACTTTATAAATGAAAGAAAAAGCATGGTTAAGTTGATTCGATTAAGTGTGATGTCTCACAAGTTAAATTAAGCATGAAATTAAATTTAATTAGTTTAATTTTTTTATCATAGTAGGCTTAAAATTTCAGAATTTTTAAATATTTCGTTTTCCATTTTTGCAGCTAATATTCAACTTATGAGGCTTTTGAATAAAAAAAAATTAATTGACCAGTTATTTGGTGATTATTAACTTAATTTAAAGATAAATTGTATTTTTTAAAAACGCTGTAGATTAATCAATCTCTGATATTAATTTTTGAAAATGTAATAATAAGCTTACTTAACTAAAGTTTAATTTGTTAATGAGAAAAAATAATGGCTATTTATAATGAACCAACTAAGGCTTTTGTCAAAATTGTTCAATTTTTTTACAGATGGTATCTACTTATTACTAAAAATATGCCACACTCATTGTTAGGGTTAGGGTAAATTTTTTTTTCCAAAAAGTAGCAGCTTTCAACTAATTTTTCACCAGTTTTAGCTAATTAATATAAAATTATAGATTTATTATATTGATTTCTAAAAATATTAAAAAATATTTATTTATTGCCTAACGTTATTTTATAAAAACAAGACATGAGTTGAAACGCTGGGATAAGCTTCCAATTTTAAAAGCCAACTTTACCAGTTAATTATGTGATTGTATACAATAATCTATTGAGATCCAAATTGAGAACAAACTCACATTTTTTATCAACACAATTGCTATCACATTTTGAATTATCAAAAAAAAATTATCTTAATATTCCTCTAGATCAAAAAATTTATCTAATGTCAACAAATAAATATCGTTTTACTTTTATTATCTGTTGGTGCTGGATTTTCATAGTCGTTTTAATTTTAAGATTCTTGATTTACTTCTGAATGTATTGAAAAACCTTTGTTTATCTTAAAAAAGTGCTGGCAATCAGCTTCAATGTCATCCATTTTATGGTTTTTAAATTTAATATTGAGACATATTTCTATGCTGAGCAAATTTATTTAAACAATAACCAAAAATATACCTAAAAGCTTTGGGCAGTCAGAATTATAGAGTTGGTTGAGCTAACGATGTTTGATGATTTAATTTTTGTTTAAGTAAAAGATTGTTAATTTTAGAGATCAAATTGGCGAAAATATCTTAGTTTTAAGGATTTAAAAGTTGTATTAATTTAATTTAAAAAATGTTTTTTACTTTTATTTTTTTGACCAAATTTTATCCACTTAAACGAACAAAATAATTGAAAAAAATGAGCCTAAATCGCCAGATACTTATTCAAATAGACTATTTACTAGATAAATTAAGATAAAAGCTAAAAAGATAGTAATCTTTTAATGATATTTTTAAGTCGTCAGTAGTTATTTTAATATTCTTAATAAAATAAAAACTCATCTTATAAAAAGTAGATTTTATCAAATTTTAAACAAATAGGGTATTAGATTCATCATCATCCTATCATTTGTGCTGGACAGCTTTTGGTTAAATAAGAGGAATAAAATGTCTGAGATTTTAATTATCTTTTACAAATATTATTTAAATCAATCATGTTTACATTTAAATAAAGTTTGAAGATAAAAATATTTTAAATAATCATCTGATTGTTTATGTTATGGAGATATTAGATTGAATTGCAGTGAAAATCTTGGACAAATAATTGCCACAAAGTTTAGATAAATCAATCTTTAATCAAATTTAATTAATCAATCACTTTTTCATCTAAAATATTGAAATCAATAGATATAATAATTTAAATGGAATTAAAATGTGCTTTTACAATTCATTGGTATTGGAATTTGAACATGGTTAAAGGAAAGCGTTTTACCAATTTAAAAACTAAATAAAACAAATTTTTATTCTAAAAACACATAAAATAAAAAAAACAAAACAAAACTAAAATGACTTAGTAAGATTGGTATTTATTGGTATCTTTACTACTTTTATAAGTATCAAGATATGGTTCCATTTTGTAAGAGTCTAATTTGTACTTGTTACCATTGTATGAATCTTTTTTTTTGGTCATGTAACCGTCATAAGATGGTCTGTAAGTTTGAGCATATGGTTCATAGCTGTCATATTTATCTGATTCATAGTGGGCTCTATGCTTTCCATATCTACCATTTCCATATCGGCCATATCTTCTTTGCATTGGATATTCATAGCTGTCATCATAGCTGTCATAGTAGTCGTTGTCATCGTAATAATCAGCCATGTAATACCGATTGACCGGTCCTCTATTGAGTCTGCGCCTGTTATAGCCCATTCCGCCATACCTGTTCATCATATTCATACCAGAGCCAAGCATGCCTGGACGATACCCCATGTTGCCATAAGAAAAAGCTGATGTAAAAACAAATCCTAAAGCCAAGATGAATACTAAGAATTTCATTGTGAAATTGAATTGAAACAATTGTAAGCTATTCATCTTGATTTATACCCAGTTGTGGGCTTCGTGTTTTTGACTGCAGTGGTTTTGAACATAAGCCTTGATAAATCAACATGAAAAGCTTGTGTATGTGTCTTAGCTAGTCATAATTATCAAAGCTTAAAATTTTTTTAATTTTTTTAGATTAATTTTTAGACTTTTTTTTATTAATTATTAATTGATTGTACATTTAAAATTAATTGGAGTATTAAAAAAAATTTTTTTGATAAAAAAATAAATTATAGTGAATAGAAAAAAAGAGTAAAAAAAATTTAAAATTTAGAGATGTATTATTTAGTGGTATTTTCTTGACCATTGGTAGTTTCACTGACTGAAAAAGTGCTGTTCCTTGAAAAGTCATTGTAGTTGCTTGTGGTTGGATTTTTGATCGGCTTTGAACCAATTGCCCAGTGCTGTACTTCGCCTGTTCCCATGAAATAAAAAAACAGGGCTCCTATCAGAAAAACGAGTGCTGAAATGTTGAATACTTCATTCCACTCGTCCTTTGTCTTGTCCTCGATCAGATGACCGGTTAGGGTCGGACTGATAATCCCGGCCATAGTGGCGAATGTGTTTGTTATGGACATGAGAACATTGGCGTAGCCGGCTCCTATGTCCAAGTGATTGACACCAAAGGCCGACCACGGCATGCCGCCAAAACCGATTGACAAGGTCACGAAAATAATCAGTAAAGTTCGGTTGGTTGTCAATGTCATGGCGAACATGAACATGGCTTGGAGCACAAAACCAGCGCAGCAAAATATCTTCCTCACCTGAGTATAGTCCAATTTTTGGTCTACTAGTTTGTCTGAAACACATCCTGAAAAGTATAACACTTTTGCCATGATGAGATATGGCAATGCGGATAAAACACCAGCCTCATCTATTTTAAAATGTAAAATATCCGACAAAAATGTTGGCATCTCTGTCAACATGGTGTAAAAACCCCAATTTTCAGCTTAAAAAAAAAAATTTCTTTATCTCTTTTATCCAAATAGATTTTTGTTGCCGTACCAAAATGAGCTATCACTATTGCCCAAACAGGTGCTGAGCGCAGTATTTTCGACCATGGTATACAACTATAATCAGTCTAAAAATAAAAATTTAAATTAAATAATAAACTATTTTCTTAATTATTTTTATTATTTTATTACAAAATTTAATGTTGATTCAATGTGATCTTTTTCCTCAAAGGTAATGGTTTCGTGTTCGGATGGCGATTCGTACACATGTATAAACCAGAATAGTGACCATACTAGACCAAGTATACCTGGTTAAAAATGGTTAAATTAAAAGTTGAGCAAATTTACCAACATAAAAGATTTTGGAAGCTTACCAAAGATGTAAAAAATAGACTGCCAGTTAAGGTAGATAGTGATGAGTCCGGCAGTGCTAAGAGCAGTTACAGAGCCGATATAAGAGCCGGAGAGAGCAAAAGTAGCGAGCCTGGAGCGCTCGTTTGGAGGACACCACTTTGACCAGATACAGTGCATGGCTGGATAAATGAATCCTTGGCACAGACCTTGTAGAATTCGGATTGCCATGAGATAGTTGGGACCGATGTAGGCCGCTAAGGGCATGGCCAAACACAAGAAGGCGCTGAGGCCTACTCCTGCTCCGAACAAGTTGCGTCCCCCGTATCGACTGCTCAGAAAAGCGGCCGGAATTTGAGTGAGTATGTAGCCGTAGAAAAATGAGGACAAAATATATCCTTGTAGCAGTGGTGACCACTCACTCTCCGGCAAGTCTAGAGTATTGTTCTCCTGCTTGGTCAAATTGGCCACTGGCTTTCTTTTGGACATTTCTAAAATGGCCACGCTCAGGTTTGCCCGGAAAACATAAGCAAAAAAAAAGCCAAAAAATGAATAGATGGTAAGAATGTGGCGCTTTTTGGTCGATTTGAGCCACGAAACCGCTTCGCCAATGTTGGCACTTGGCGAAATGGATCCGGACGAGCTGCTTGTCAGTATAGGCTTATTTTCCATTCTAAATTTGTCTTTTTTTATCCTTTTTAGAAGACAATCATAAATTATTCTATTTTTAAAATTAAATTTCAACAAAATTCTAATTAAGTTAAATGTTTTAATATAAAAAAAACAAAAACTGCAAATGTATTCTGTTATATTTTATTTATTTTGTTCAGAGACTTGTAAAAATCGATAAAATTTTATTTACTTGAAATTATAATTTTTTTTAGGATTCTTATTATTAGATATGTTTAGTGTGGCAAAAAAATAAGATTAAAAATCTAAAATTTAATTATTAAATTTTAATTAAAAAATAAAACAATTATAAAATCAAAATTTGATTTATTTTCTCAAGTATGTCGTGACCGATTGAAAGAAATTCATTATTAAAAAATTAATAAAAAAATTTAAATTTTGTGATTGATTCTAGTTATTTTAAATTTTATTATCTTGGTCAAAGATGACCATAAATTATCAATGATATTAACTGTTGAGATAAATACAAATTCTTGAACTCATTTTAATTAGAATTTTAAATGAGACAAATCGCTTGCGATAGACGATTTAACTAGATTAAAAATTATGATCTTCTGTCTCAGTGGTATTTTCTCCAACAATTAATTAACCAAACGAATTAAAAAAAGTTTTGGAACAATGGTATAAGCGCCAAAATCAATTAACTGAGTAAATTTTCGAGGAATAGATTAAAAAGATTAGTCTACTTAATTTTCAAAAGCTTTTCCAAAAAGCTGATATTTTAGCTTATTTAAAATATTGTTTGTAATTTTATCAAATTTATCTCAAATTAATTTGACATTACGGAATCTCAAAAAACATGACAATTATCAACTAACCCACAAAAATTCTAATTACAATAATCAAAATATCAACTAAAAATTCCGCCTCAAAAAAGATACTAAATTTAATTCATCTAAGAATCTTAAATGATAATTTTTTTCTTCCTTTTAATTAAGATTATAAACAATTTCGATCTCATAAATTAAAAAATAAGATTAAAGCTAAAAATCCACTTTTTTCAAAAAAATGCTGATTGATAATATTAATAAATTGTTTTAAATTATCAGAAAAAATTAATTTTCAAGGAAATAAATTAAGAATAATTCTAGATTTAAATTAAACTTTTAATGCAAAAAATCAATAAATTTAATGGCATATTTTTTTAAATTATTTATTGTTATAAAAATGTGGAGTTTTAGCTTTTCCCATCCTATGGTTTTGAGAAAGAATAGAAATATTAATGATAATTCCCTTAGGAATATAAAAATAACTTGGAGACAAATTTAAGTGATTGCTCGACATGCAATGATAAAGAAACAAATTACTATCAAAATGATATTCTTACTTTAGAAATTTATTCCTAATAAGTTAAAAAAGACACGGCTTTTTTTAGCTTATTCAATTACGACAAAAGCATGTATTGAGAACTAAAAAAAAAGATAAAATTTTCTTCTTAATTCTTTGAAATATATGCTAAATGATAGAAAAATTTTTTGATAAATTATTAAATGGCTTGACATGATATCTTAAAATAATTGTTCAAATTTTATCGATTCTTTTTAATCAATCACTGAAATCAATTCCTTTTCCTAGCAATTTTTTTAAAAGATAATTGAAATTTTAAATTAAAGAATGTTAAATTTTAATTATCAGATCTGCCTAGTTATTCCGATCATCAGAAACATGATTCGCAAAAAAAAAACAAAAAAAAAACAATAATCTAATGTATACTTAGATTGATTTATTAATTTTAATAATTTTTAAACCAAATTAAATTAATTAAGTAATTATTTAAACAGATATTTTGATCGAAAATCGATTTTTTTTTTTAATTTCACAAACATTCTCAGAGCTTTAATCAACTAAAACAAAGCAATGTTTGCTATAAATCAATCAAAAGTTTTTCAAAATACTCTTTTTAGTAAAGTTTTTAATGAATTATTAATTGCTTTTTTCGCTAAAATAGAATATTATTTAAAGAAAGAAAAATTATAATTCAATATTTAAACTAAATTTAAAGTTGAATAGTTTGATTACAATTCTTGTGAAAAAGCGATACGAATGAACCAAAGTATTCTTTCGTCATGGTCGACCGAAAACTTTATAACAATTTTTAATATAAACATTAAATCACTGAATGATTAAAAATACTATAGGATAACACTTTATTTTGGTAATGAGACAATTTGCCGCTCTGGTTATTTTTTAGATAACTTTAAAAATATTCAGACTAATTTTAAATGAATATGTATTTACCAAATGGTTAATGGCATATGGTTAAAAGCAATAATAATATGCTTTTTACTTCTAATAGTCTCTTTAATTTTGCTAAGTATAATTGTTTGCCTAAAGCAAAAAGTATGATTAGTAGTAGTAAATAATACTGTGACCCTATCGGGTTAAGCTTCTTAAAAGCTGTGGCAGTAAACAAGATTGTTGATCCATTTTTCCAAATTAATTTTGATGTTATTAATTAATTCGGAATTCCTATTCCAAATATTCGATTTAAGAAGTACCTTTTTCAAGAAATAGATACTATTAACTTATGGCAAACTCTAAATGAGTTCTAGCCAGTGCTGTGTAAAGTATTTTCAATGCACAGATGTTAAAATTCGTGAGACCTTTAGCAATCATAGTCAAAATACGATTTTCACAGTTAGTGCAATATTTTGTTCTCACATGTCATATGATGAGCAGGTCACAAAATTTGTTACCAAGTTAGTCGGTACAGGTTTGGTGACCACTCTGGTCATAAAAGTTTATGACATATAATTTGATTTCGGTTTCGATTCTGTTACAGCGCCAAGTTTTTTTTTCGTCTATCTTGTTTCTTTATCTAAGATATAGAACCATCTTATTACCTTTTTTTACTGTTTAAACTCGAACATTCTTGAATAGGTAAAACTAGTCCAAAGTATCGAAGTTTAATAAACAATTTATATTGTTCATCATTTTCTTAGTGGTCACCAAACCGGTACCGACTAACTTGGTCACAAATTTTGTGACCAACTGATCATTTACTGACCTATTTTGAATGATCATGAACCTCGTCTGTCATTTCAATAAGGATAGAGTTGTTAAAACTATAAAGCTTTAAACGAATTGTACATTTAGTACATTGATACCAAATGACATCGCCGGACTAATTTTCTGTGGTCCGTTTACAGGTCTAATCGTTTGTAAAAATCCTTGAACTGATTATAAGTTACGAAAACTACAGAAAGGGAGGTAAACTTTTCGCTTCCCCCTAGTTTTTCACTTTTTCTGACTCATCTTGGCTTTAGTTGTTTGGGATTTCTTCGACAAAAGACATTTTTCGAATAGTGAATATTGTCTAGATCAATAATTTTCTATGTATAACACCAATAAACTCATCTAGACGGAATCAGCTTTAGAAGTTCTTGAATTAATTAATTAGATTAAGTTTTTTTAGATATATATTTGGTTAAATTAGATCAAATTAACTTTCAAAATTATTTTTATAATTGACACTAACATCAGTATTTTTGTTTTTTTGATATATTAAACGCATTTTTTTATCCAGTATACATTACACTACTTTTTTCGACATTTATATTCATATTTATTTTTTGATAATAAACAGTTACAAACGAACAAAACTGGCAATAAAACAAATTATAACATTTTACTTTAAAAAAATACAATTTTACTGACCTAAACTGTTAATATAAATTTTACAAAACTTTTTGTTTTTTTTTTTCAAAACTAATTTAATTAATTATAATAGAAATTTCTATTTGTGTAAGCATTTAAAGACTTATATAAACAGAGTTAAACTCTGAGTCAGAATTCAACTTTTTATATCTATTTAAATTTGAACTAAACTGTTAATGATAATTTGAAATTTTAATTTAGACATTTTATCTTTAAAATTTGAATTTATTTATCATTTAAAATCTGCATTTTTGATATTTAAATCTTAAGATCAAGTAAGTGACTAGCTTAAGAGATAAAGTCTTAATCTTTTAGGAGAGGAGATTATCTTGTGGACTGTTAATTTCAGACAAAAGTGTCGCATATATCAGCTTATATAGGAAATAAATAAATAAAAGGTCCCAGTACTCAATTTTGAGATACTCCGCCGGTTACATCTAACCAATTTGATATGGATGAGCCCTAAATAACTATTTGTTTCCTATTGCGGAGAAAATTACTTATCCAAAAGCTAATCATATCAGAAAAATCATATTTCTTAAGTTTATAATCTATCCGATACTCTGTCAAATGCTTTCGTGTATTTAATGTGTAGAGATTAAACTATGCACCCAATTGATTTAAGGCTGCTTTTTTTGAAACAATATTCCTAACGAGATCTGAACTACATGCATTGTTAACTTCTTTAAAACTTGTCCACAATTTGGTCAATTTCTTCGAATATATAAGCACATGTATTTACCAAATGGTTAAAAGTAATAAAAGTATGTTTTTAATTTCTAATAGTCTCTTTAATTTCGCTAATGATAATTGTTTGCCTAAAGCAAACAAGAAATATTAATAAACCCCCAAATAATGTTTAATTAATTAAAATTTTTTTATTAACTTATTTAAGAAATGGGCTTTTATTGAATAAAAAATATGTAAATAAATTCAAATGATCAAAGATCATCTTTGACATGGACAAAATAAGATCGATACTCGTCATCATCTTGATCTTTTGGTATTGGCGTATTGCAATTACCATGATAAATAAAAATTTCACCATCACATTTATAATACTCATCAATAACATCTGCATATCCGTGCTCGCCCCACCAGCGGCACAACTGTCTGTTCCATTGACACGGAAGGACATAAAACAAGTCTTCATGCTCCATTCCTACTAAAGAAAAAAAATCCTGATCTCCGAGATGACCCCTGAAATAGTATTTTTTTGTCAAATAATCAACCTTTTCATTGCTAAGAAGTTTATTGTATAATTCAGATGATCGCATTTTTGCCAAATCCAAAAGCAATACTCCACTATTAAACCCAGTCAAGCCACTGGGTGGAGGATTGCCAACTCGTGTGTTAGGATTTTCTTTCCTATACTGCCAAAACAAGTGTCTGTACACAGGCTGACCATCTCTGGCTATACCAATTAGATTTGTTGTGCTAAAATTAGAAAAAAGTGCGTGCAAATCGCCAATGTCTCTTTTGAATTTGAGGTCCGAGTCTAACAGGATCATTTTGTCAATATTTTGGTTGAAAACTTTGTAGAGCCCAATGGACAAAAAGAAGAGAGAATCGCCATAGTATGAAGTAGGACTGTGGGAGAAATGGCCTTGCATTTTTGAGACCAGATCGTGCATTTTTTTAGCCAAAGATTCGGCATCTACTGACTTGAGATTGAGATTTATTCTCGGTTTTTTTATCTTATCTATCACATTTTTGGCAATGTATTGACTTTCGGTGTCGCCAATAATGTACAAATTGAGATCAATGGTCGCATACTTGAGGATTGAAGAAACGCATACTTTAAACTTATCTATTAGATTGACATTGCCTCCTGCTTTGGTAAATATGATACCGACATCAATTGGACCTGATGCTAAAATTTGGTTTATTAAAAAAATAAATACGAAAATTTTTATTTTCATCTTTATTTTCTAAATAAATAAGAATTAATAAATAAAAGTAAGTTTAACAGTAGTATGGTTTCTGACCTAGATAATAAAAGAATAAAAAAAACGTGACATTTTTTGAATTGGGTCTTTAAAAATCGAGCAATTAATAGACAAAGACATGCTAAGAACATGTTTGGGATTTTTCCAATTTAAGCCGAACAAAAATAGACAAAATATAAAAATAGACAAATTTTTATTTTAATAAAATTTATCAATTTCATTTTAATTGATTTGTGTTTTGGATAAGTTTGTAAGTCTTTAAGTGTAACTCAAAAATTGGTTTTAAAAATTAAATTATTCAAAATAGTGGTATCCATGGTCATCTGACTCATCTTTAAGTTTCTTAATGTTGAAAGAAAATAAGGTCAAAATGAACCTTTTTTTTTAAAAATAACTTATTAAAAAAATAATTTTTGATCAAATCACTATCACTTGTAAATAAATTAATAAATATCAACTAGATTTAATTGTACATAGTTGATCCTGAATATTTTTTTATTCGATTATGTCACGTTTTGTCACATAGATGTTAATAGTTAAAAAAGCAGAGTCGAATGTAATTTTATTATTCATTTATTATTTATTACATCTAATCCTCGTAGTCAAAAAAATAATTATTTAATATTTTTATTTTAATTTTTCTTAAAAAAGTTACAATCTTTTGGCAAAATGTCTAAATTAAAAAGATAAAAAACTTTATAAAATTAAATTTTCTTCAACCGGGTAAATATTTTGAACTCCAAATATAAAATGAAGTAGTACAAGTAGAAAATGTCAATAAAAAGTGCTAGTTTAGAGATAAAATTTTCTAATCTTACTATTTAGTCCATTTTTCTTATTAGTTTTAAAATTAATTAATATCTTTTTTTAAATAGTTGCAGTTAAATTTTCTTTATAAAGACATAAACGTGACCATACAATAAGATTTTAATAATTTTACAGACAAACTTTTATATTATTACAAACTTAAATTGGATTAAGGTGTCAACATTAGTTGTTTGGCTTGATTGATTTAGTTCAGGAATACAAACAATGTCCTTAGTGATAGCCCACTTGATTGTTTTCTTAAACAAATAAGCCTATTTTTGTACTTATATTCCTCAATGATCTTATCTTGTCTACTCAGGTACTAAATTTGGTTCAGGATTTCTCAGGATCTTTGGACCTTTAGAATCCCAGAAGATCAGACTTGGACTTTGAGTAGGGTCTTACATTTTCTCATTTCAAAAGATTTGTTTGGGATTTTTTCAGGATCAGGCCGGAAACTTTTAAAAAAATTCTTCAAAGATCTTATTTACGATTTCTTATAGTTTCTAATCAAAAGATAATGCATAAATCTTACTTGGGACCTGATTTACAATTCTAAAGATTTCAAAAAAAAAATGTTTGTTAATTTTTTATTACCATCTTTCAAGATCCTAATCATGTTCATTTTCACTCAAAAATTTTGATAAATAATAGTAGTTTAAATAATGACATAATTTGATTGCATTTTATAAGAGATAATTCATATTTTCTTAAAACAACAAAAAATTAGAATCACAAACAATTCACTCTGAGACTTTTGTCTTATTTTTGTACATTAAATAACCTTATGTTTTAATACAATTCAGTCCTCATTTTCAAATTAAAGATCGAACTTACCAAGAAATAAGCAACTAGTCATAACTTGGTAAATGGAACTTGATTTCCATGCATTTAGCTACTGTAAATGTTTTCCTTGTATTAATTATTATTATTAATTAGCAAAATCACCATGTAAAAATTCTTTGCTATAATAGATAAAAATCCTTGATGGTCTTATAATAAGCAAAAATCCTCAGAAATCCTGTTCAGGATAAGCTAGGAATTATGTAAAAATTGGTAAAAGATGGAGACATTTTGTAGGCCCTCCAAGCTTTAAAGGAATATCTGATTTGAAAAAAAATCGATTTATTTTTAATTATGAACACAGATTTTTATGAAGAAAATATTCTATTTTTAATCTGAAAATTTAAATTTAAATTCTTCATTATTTGAAGTTACTTAAGAATTGAGGTCAAAATTTAAAATGACCAATTGTGGAATATTAGGCAAATTTATTTAATAATTAGAAAAAGTATATTAATACATAAATAAATATTATTTAAAATTTGGAAAAATCTCAAACAAAAACATTTGACCACGACTTCTGCCTATTTTTTGTTACCAAAATAATTAAAATTGCGCCAAATTTACCTTCTTTATATACAAAAAATTATTGCATTCAAATAAATTTCTTTCTTTGGTGCAAATTTATGAAATCTAATCATCTCTAGTTAATTTATTTATACTTTAATTGTGTACAGACTAATGAAAACCAAGTGCAAATAAAAGAATCGTTTTTACAATCTTGTATTTTTCTTACAACCAATTCAAACTTGGGACACAAAACAAAAACAAAACAAGATTATTGAGATCTCTAGATTTCAAGTCCCATTACAAGATTCAAATTTAGTTGAAATAACATATTCTTGACCTAAAATAAATAATTTTTTTTTATATTTTAACAAAAAATCGATTTTGTCGCCAAGACTTGCTCAGCTTTTTATACTGTCTACAAAAAAATAAAAAAGGTTTTAATTAAAAACTCCATAGACTCAAATCCATCAATAGATGTTTTTATTATAATTATAAATCAGACAATTGCCTTAGCTGTAAGTCTGAGGTGAAGTTAATTTTATTTTTGACTGAATAAAAGTATTTAAAAAAAAAATTTTTCTTTTTTTAAATGTGTTTTATAAAAATATAATGGTCGGCTATGACCCTAAAAAAATAAGTCTGAGCAAACAAGAACAGGTTTTTGTGACCAGTGGTAGCGCAATATTAACACGGCTATTGATTCAGCCATTTGATGTGCTAAAAATTCGCTACCAAGTTCAGTATGAACCAATTTCTGAAAAATCTCAACCTTCCAAATACAAATCTCTCAGGCAGTCGATCAGCACCATTGTAAAAGAAGAAGGAGTGCTGGCGCTGTGGAAGGGACACCTTACTGGTCAACTATTGTCAATTTCTTTCTCAGTGCACTTGCTTTGGTTCGAAGTTCTTACCCGATGTGCCTTCACTTTATGGCCTAGCCTAGCCGAAGCTGAAAATAAAAAATTCATGACCCATTTTATATGTGGTGGTGTTGGTGCCAGTCTAACCTTAGTAACAAATCAGCCTATAGACACAATTCGGACCCGGTTGGTCACTCAAGGTGAACCCAGAGTTTACGGTGGAATTTTAGATGCTGTCAAAAAAGTTTATACCAAAGAAGGCATTAGGGGGTTTTATAGAGGCACTGTTCCCAATTTAATGCTGATTACGCCTGAGACTGCATTCAAACTTGGTATATATCAGTTTTTAAACACGCTCTGGGACTACACAACCCAATCTAAAAGCTCTGAGCATTCCAATAATGTGTCAGCTTTTCAATCAAGCATTAATGGCTCCTTATCGGGCATCATAGCCAAAACAATAGCATATCCTTTTGATCTAAGCAAGAAAAGACTTCAAATTCAAGGATTTGAAGATGCTAGAAAACAGTTTGGAAAGGTAAAAATATAAATTAACTATAAAATAGAATAAATCAAGTTTAACAAAGGTGGTCAAATTTTCTGGTCTTTGGAATTGTTTGTATATAAGTGTAAAAAATGAGGGTCTACAGGGAATTTACAAAGGCTATTTACCAAGTGTTCTCAAGGCTGCCCTGTCCAGTGGTCTTACGTTCTTTTTTTACGAACAGCTTACTAATTTAGTACGAAACATTAATTATTAATAAAAATATATTTTTCTAGTTTAAATTTTAAATTAATTAAAAATTAGATTTATTTTTTATTTATTAAGATCCGCAAAAGAGAATATTAAAAAAATTTGGCTTTTGTATCCTAAGTTGAAAAATATTCCTTTGACCAAAGGTAATTAAGAGCTTCGAAACGCCCTTGTTTTTAATTTAGAGCAAACATTTCATTTGATTATAAATATTTATATTTAAATTGTTGATATTTGATGAATTAGTTGATTACACGGTTTTTAATCTTTGATAGGCTAATATGAGTATATAGTTGGAAAATTGAGTCTAAATATAAGAATACTCCCATTTGCATTTTACAAAGATAGATAAATGAAAAAGAAAATTATTAAAATAGTTTTAAGTGTAAGTGATGTTTTTTCTCAACCAAAATTCGTGAAATTATATTAATTTTAAATATTTTAAATTAATTAAAAATTAATTTGGAACCTTTTTACAAGATAAAATTATAATTATTAACTAAGTTTATTAAATCTACGAATTCATGATATTATTTAATGTCTATTTCAAATCATCCAAAGCAGATATTTGATAATATTCCAATCTCTCTTTTAACTAGAATAAGAAGAAATTAACTTTTTTTATAAAATTTGTAAATAAATTCATTAACTTGATTTTAAAATGCAATCTGTTAAAAAAATGTATTTTTTTTTTAAAATAATTTTTAAATCAATTTATTCACAAGAAACATGACTGATATTATAAATTATTTTAATTAAATTTTTAGAAAGAGTAAAGATTATTTTATTCAGATGGTCAGCAGATAGTTTAAAAATGAGCCAACACTGGATGGTTTTTGGAAAAAAATGTTTGATTTGAATTTGAAGCCAAAAATATTTTATAAAAAGGCTGAAGATGTATTTTTATTAAGTATTGATCACCAAGCTGATTTCGAAAATTATATCGATTTACTAGATGAGTTTTGTTATGAAGAATGTGAGCTTGCTAGCATTTGTGAGTCCAATTTATTTGGTTTGTCTTGGAAAAAATAACTGGAAAATTTCAATAAATGGTCAAAAGCCGAAACCAGAGTCTGAAATGAAATATGGATTACAAAATAATAACAATATTTAAACTAAAATATAATCATTCTCTATTATAAGCATCAAAACATTTGTTATTTTGAATGATTAAAAATACTAGATTTTGGTTATGAGACAATTGGCAACTCAGCTTATTTCGTAGATAAAAATATTCAGACTAATTTTAATAAAATAGAATATTATTTAAAAAAAGCCAAATTATAATTCAATATTTAACAAAATTTAAAGTTGAATAGTTTGATTATAATTCTTGGGAAAAAGTGATAAGAATGAACCAAGGTATTCTTTCGCCATTGTCGACCAAAAACTATAATTTTTTTTATTATAAGCATCAAATCATTGTAATTTTGAATGATTAAAATTTTTGGTAGACACAATTGGCAATCCTGGTTATTTTTTAGATAATTATAAAAATATTCAGACTAATTTTAAGTGAATATGTATTTACCAAATGGTCAAAATAAATGATCGTATGTTTTTAATTTCTAATAGTCTCTATAATTTTCCTATAGATAATAGTTTGCCTAAATGAAAAAGCAGGAGTAGTAAAAAATACTGCGACCCTTTCGGGTTAAGTAATTTATTGATTTTGAATTAAGGTGTTGAGACAGCTTTTTCATATATTAATAACTCGATTTTTTAAGAAATGATATCGCCTTCTCTAACAATACATTTCTATGAAATAATCCTCTCTTCCCTCTTATTTTGAGATAAGTTAAATTAAACATTTCAGGTCTTTTCTAATAGTCTAGTGAAAGGATTATTTTTGTAGCTTGTCTTTGCATCTTCTCGATTGTCTATTTCAGGAAATAGACACTAAGAACTTATGGCAAACTCTAACTGATTTCTAACCAGTGCTGTGTAAAGTTAATGTTGATAAAAACAAATTATAACATCTTACTTTAAAAAATCCAATTTTGTTTAAATTAAAAATTATTTTTTCTTTTTTAAAAAAATTTATTTTAGATATAAATTTACACATTTTATCTTTAAAATTTTGAATAAATTTAAAGCTATAATTTTTTTGTTTCATTTAGTAATAAAAAAATACCAATATTTTAAACCTAGATCACAGCAACAAGGTCTACAAATTGACATTTATCACCTAATCAACTTTCATGCTATTTTAGCTTTGGTTTGGTGAATATTTGGTCTTGAATCATTCAATTAAAAAAGACCTTTAAATATCTAAACTATTTTATTTCATTATTAAGTTAATTAAACGAAACAATTAAAAAAAAAAGAAAAACTAAAATAATTTTTTTTATTCTATTTATTTTTGACCAAGTCTTTAAGTTTATTTTGAATAATATTTACTCTATTGATCAAACTTGCTGATTTTAGCTCTTCATGATTTATCTTAAATTAAGAATTAAATTTTTGTTTATTTTTTTAATTATTAAGTTAAAATTTTACAATTATTGGATGATAGCCGAGTTCTTTTAATAGTTTCAGCTGAAACGTCAGTATACCATTGAAATTTTTGTTCAATAAAGTCAAATCTCTAGGTCCGATGAGTTTAAAGGCTACTTTAAACTCATTATCTGATGTTTCTAGGGATAAATTTTCATTTAAGAATTTTGCCAATTGGCAAGGAACGCCATTTTTGTCTACGACCATTAGAGCTTCAATAAAAATACCGAACGGAGTTAGCATGTTAAGCTTGTAGTATTTATCTATTGACCTAAAACTGGACAGAGTTGAAATAAAGGTCTCATTTGGCGGTGTTTCTACAAAGAACTAAAAAGAACAAGATTAATTTGAATTAAAAATTTGGTAAATTTTAACCTCAGGGTAATCTGAGATGGAAAAATCCTCGGGCAAGTTGTTTCCCTGGTACGATTCCATGCACAAGATGGAATACAAGTTTATATTTAAGAGCTTTAGAAGAGCAACTTTGGATATTTGCTTTTCTTCTGGTTTATCCGAGAGCACATCTTTCCAAAACTGTTCAGCCAATACATGACTAATTAAATTTGAATCTGGCGAGTCCAATGAGCACAACGACCACACATAATTTACCAAGGAAACCTTTCCTTTTCGATTAGTCAGATCGAAATTTTTTATGCTTATTTTGGATTTTAATTTTTCCAAATTTTTGGCCCTATAATTTAGAACACCACAACTGGTCACAAAGTTAACAATCAAGTTTTGCATGCCCGAGTTTTTCTCAAGCATATACTGAATAGATGCAAGAAGTTTGTCATCCCTAAGTTGGAGGATGCCAATCGAAGAAAGAATGGATTGGAAGTTTTTTTCATTTTTTTCCAGCCAATCTTTGGAATCGTTGTGCTTAATTTCGTTATGTAGCGACTCTAGAAGAAATTTGTAGAATTGCTGGTCATGATAGAACAGAATGCCACATGACAATAGGCATTTTTGAATCGATTCTACATCGATTTTTTTCAGCTTCATTAAATTATAGGAGCATAGGTCAAGAATAGCCCGTTGGTCATTTTGGCGGTAGATAGACTTGGTATTAAGTAGGTCCACCCAGTCCGACGCCTTCAAATCATCTGCTAATTTAAGCAACTTTTGGTCAAGACTTTTGACAATGTTTGGCTCGGCGCAGAAAATCTTCAGCGCTCTTTTTAGCTGATTATAGTTTTCTATCTCTTCTAGCCGACTTCTGATAAAGTTGGTAAAGCTGCGCACAGTGTCAAGCACTTGCATTTTGTAAAGCTGCGGTGTACGCAGTAAAAGCAAAGTTTTAAACAACTAATTAATTAAATATTAATAAAATTTTAATTTAATTTTTGTTTTTTTATATGCACCTGATCTAAAGACATATTTGCCATGTTGGTGGTCAAAAATGGCTGCACTCGGTCAAACTTATTCAGGTCGAATCTAAGTATAAACTGAGATGCGGTAAAAAATTCATTTATATTCATTTTATCAAGCTTAAAATTTAATTTAATTTAATTCAAAATTAATTGGTAATTATGTGTTACATTCAAGACCATTTGGTTGACAATGAGACTTTTGAGTGGATCGGTGTTAAAACTTTCTGTCAATTTTGGATCTTGCTCAAAAAGCTCATTCATTTGCTGAAAACAAAATTAATTTTTGGCATAAAAATAATCAAATTTCAAAGCCTAACTTGGCATGGTTGAACCAAATTTTTAAATGAATTTTGATTTTGTTTAAATTGATCAATTATATTTGTCAAATTATCTATTGGCTCTGTTTTAGCAGCGTTTGGTTTATTTTCGTGTAGATTTTTTATTTTAAAGTCAATGTTCTTCATCGATTTGGAATCAAAATTTTTAAATTGGTTCTTGGACCGCTGGATTGCCTTTTTGTCCTCGGTACGTTCCTGGCTCGGCTCTGTCCTCACCTGATACTGCTTGGATAGGGTTAAATTCGTGCTTATTTGACGAATAATGGCATTGCATTTGGCAAACTGGTTGATCCGACTTAACATGCTTGCTTCATGTAAATGGCTCAAAATTCCTCGGAAATCAGAACAATAATTATTTTAAACTTATTCTTTCTTAGATATGGAATACATGTGTTTTAATAGTAAATTTTATATGCGTGTTTTTACCAATCTGTTGCAATATTATGTAAATTTTTTCTCTGGTTTTAAAAGCGTTATCTATCATTTTGATTAAAGGTATCTTTGGAGGTTAATGTGATTCATTCAATTTAATTTATGGTAACCAAATGGTTAGATTTATACTCTATTCAATTTTAAATTAAATTTTTAGAATTTTTTAATTGTATCAAAAAATAGATAAGTAACAAAATTTTATTCAAATTGAAAAACATTCCATTGATAATAATAGTTAATATTCTACGGTCAACTTAGTTAAACTAAGTTAACACAGTAGAAAATTAACGTAGTCCCGTTTTTTCACATTTTGTTAGTTTCGAGCGAATTTGATGCTTAGCTCTCCTTACTCCTCCACTTGGACCTTCATAATTCACTGAAGCACTAAACGCTGGATCACAATACCAATTGACCTGATTGAATTTGCTTTTAATTTTATAAAATTGTATCAGATCACCCCGCTCACGCCTTTTTTTTCGAGTTCCTAATCCCTAGCCTCGATTTATAGTTAAATTTCTAATTTTTGGAACTAATTTCGTTGCTCTTCTTTGTGCTTGTTCTGGTCTAAATATATCCTTTTTTAAGTAGGGATTCCAGCCAGGCACGCAGTATTCTGGATGCGGTCTCACATAAGTTTTGTAAAGTTGCAAGAACGATTGGGCATCCCAATACACCAAAGTTTTCTTGAGCATTCCAAGCATGTTGTTGGTTTTATTTACACAGCTACCAATTTGATCATTGCACTTGAGTTTGTTGTTCACCATTACACCAATGTCGCGCTCAGTAGTGGTCTCAGCTAATTTAATTCTGATATCATTCGCATCTACCATATTCTTGTCTACCAAATTTTGAGTTGCCGATATACATTACTTTATACTTGGACTCATTGAACTCCATTCTCCAGCTCTTGGATCACTCAACCATCTAGTAGATGTTCTCTTGCATTAGAATTTGATCGCTAGTATTTCTAATAACACTGATCAATTTGCTGTCATCTGCAAACAGCTAACAAAATTGACTTGCTAGTTCCGGCAAGTCATTAATGAAGATTAAGAATAGTAACGGACCAAGAACTGAACCCTGGGGAACCCCCACTTAGCACATCAACCCAATCAGATTCGTACTTACCAATTACCTCTCTCTGCTTCCTATCATGTAGAAAGTTATAGAGCCATCCCAAAAGCTTACCAGCAAACCCATAACCTTTTAATTTAAGTTTTAACAGCTTATGTGCAACGCGGTCAAACGCTTTAGAGAAATCTAAAAATACTATCGCCGAACTGAAACCTCTACTCAAAGCTTCAGTGACGATATTTAGAGTTTCCAGTAAGTTGGTTACACAGGATTTAGCCTGCATGAATCCATGTTGATTAGGTGATAGAAGATTGTGTTCCTAACTATTTCATCTCTTATTAGCTTCTCCATAAGTTTAATTAGTATCGAAAGCAGTGATATTGGGCGGTAGTTTTTATGATTAATTTTACTTCCTTTCTTCTTGTAGACTGGAGTAACATTTTCATTCAATTGGTTCGCTAAAGCAGAATTAGGGTAGTTAATGAATAGAATGGTTTACCTTCGTATAAAAATACGGCATTAATTAAATTTAAAGGAATTTAAAAAAAAGATATATTATTAAATTATTTTATTTATTAAAAAAAAAGTAATATGATTATTTGAACAATTTATTTTATTTAAATAAATGGAGTGTTAATCGGTCTTAATGACATGGACACTAGCCTGTTGATTAACCTTGAAATAAAAATAAAAAAAATAAAATATGAAAAGATCCTTAAACAACCTTAAATCCTTAAAACAAGACACGCAAAGATTTTTGTCATAAAATAATAAAAGGCTTTACAGTTAAATATTTTGGTATGCTTAGTAATAAAACGATTTTTTTAATCTATAAAATATTTGGCAAAATTTATCTAGAACAAAAAAACTTGGCTATCTCAAACTGTTTTAATCTGTTCCATTATTTATTAACTTTTTTTGTTCTTGTTTAAATTTTATTTAAAATACATTGAACAAAACTATAAAAATATTTTTCTCTGATTATCTTAATTGGTCACTATTATTCACATGGTCTACATAATGGTCATTGAAAAGAATTGAGATCTCTAACCAGATTTACCTTCTCTAATCCATTGACTAATTTGTACATTTCAATCAAATCCCCTCTCACTCTTCTTTGACTCAACCTTGTCAAACCCACTTTAACTTGCACCTTCTCCAACACATTCACATCTCTTTTCATACTTGGATCCCATACCTACACTGCATAGTCTAGGTGAGGTTTCTTCTTAAATAGATCTTTATTTATGATCTTTATAAGTTATATATCTATTTTGTGTAAAAATAAATATTTATTTTTTCTAAATCTATAGTACACATTAAGCTCAGATTTAGAAAGCAATTAAGAGCCCATTATTCAAGCGTCTTTTGCTCAATTTAATTCAGGATTAATCGAGCTTTTATTTAAGATCACTATTTGTGAACAGCCAAATAGACGATTTATTGATAAATCGTTTAAAAATAATTCTAACATGTGATATTTTGATTATAAGCTTTTTAAAATTAATCATCTTAAATATAAAGGTTCAGTAAATTGACTTTTTATTTAAATTTTTTTTACTTATTTCTTTTATTTTAAATTTCAAAATAAAACAAGTTATAGCCGTGTTTGGTCCTATATTACTTTAGTAGATGTTGATTTATTAGATATCATAAATAGTGTCACCACTCTATCTAGATATCAATATCTTATCAGTATTCGAAACTTTTAAACTTTAAAAACAAGATAATTAAAGAAAATATTTTTTTTCTAGATTAATCGATCTGCACTGGTCTATCTAATTTATTCCTGTTCGAGATACATTGCTTGAATTCAAAGATTGGTACCTACAGTGCCACTTTTTTTTTCTTATTCACTCCTTGTGGAGCATAGGGTCATTACTTTTGATTTCCACTCAAGTCGATCTTTTCCAGTGTGGAAGATGTTAAGGCTTTTTCTGTCAGATTCACTCATCCCCCAACATTCACTTCCGTACATCAATGTTGCTTTTACTTCGCTGTTTTAGAGCTTAACTTTGGTATCATAAGTAACCAGTTGTTTAATCCATTATGTCTTTGTTAACAGATAGTGTTCCAAGTAGCAAGTCTTTTTTTCATATTATGTCCAATGAATCTCTTTTCAATTTCAACTTTAATTAATAATAAAATTGATTTAATATAATGAATAAGATTCAAAAATAATGGATTTAATTTTTGCAAGTATTTATAGCTAATTAATATTATTGATCTAATTTTAGATCAATCTTCTATCTTCTATTTCTAATGGCGCATAAGGCTTAATCTAGTTGACTTATTTCTCCAATATATTAGATTAACCAAATTAATACAGTTAAACATAGAAATTTCCCGAATTGAAATTTTTTATTAAGAGATTAAGTTGTTGATTAATAAACTTTTTCAAGATAATAAGACTTAAATTATCTTTTGTTCAAAAAAGCAAATCAAAGCATTAGATAGGAAAAATTGATTTTCAATAAAATTAAAAAATGTCTAATTATAAAAATAAAAAAATATTGGATGTAAAATTAATCTAAAATTTTTTCTAGACAATATGTATTAATTTCGATTTTCATATCAACATTCGAAAATAATTATTTTTTTTTAAATTACATAATTTTCTCTGTAAGAAATATTAAAATAAAAATAAATATTTAGCTTTTGCCTTACGGTTTTTTAATCGACTAATTTCATTTCAACATTTAATTAAATTAAAATTAGTTTTGATATAATTTTTATATAATATTTTATCAAATGATTAGTTTAAAATCACAAATTGATTATTTAAGATATGTGCTAGTCAAATTTATTTATTGTTAGATAATTTCATCCGTCATAGACAGATATTAAACTAATCAAGAAGTATTTTATCAATCGTTTGAAAGTAAATATTTACAACTCTCCAAGTAAATACACTTAATAATATAAAATTGAATGGTTATTATAGTATGATGCTTAATTGACCAATTCTTATTAAAAAAAATTTTTCGAATTATTAAATTGATAAAAGGATGGACAAAATGAATGAATTCAGCGTTCAGAGTTATCTACTCTGTTATCTACTATGAAGCCATCAATTTAAGCTTGGTAT